>PVKS010033264.1:0-21855 GCA_004027875.1 Aplodontia rufa
AAGTCTGACCAATTATCTTGGAATGCTGCCACAGTCTGGTTGCTTTTTAGTTGGGAGGGGTAGGGGAGGTGTTTGCCCTAAGGCAGCTGTTTCGCTCCCTGATCCAATTATCTCTGGTTTAACTGTCCTGCAGGCTACACTGACTACAGGCTTTCCTCTCAGTTTGGCTGAATTCGCCTTGGGGTTGTAGGTAATTAATGTTCAATACAAAGTTCCACCACCTTGCCTGTGTACTCAAAATGAGTACACACCACTTAGGGATGGAAGGGGGAACAATGTTCTGTGCTCCAGGGCAAGGGTGCCACAGAGTGGTCCCAATTTAAGCACAGAGCAGAGCTCCTGCTTGCCCTCCGCCCCTTCACAGCAGCGTGTAGGATCCTGGCAGGATTGTGGGGAAGTCTGCCTTAGATTCCCCACCCCATTACCCTGCCTATTTGTCTGAAAATGCTGCAGTCTGACCTCCTCCTAGGTGGGCGGGGAGTCTGCCCCCTCCTCCACAGCAGAGATGTGGAGAGAACCTGCTACCAGCCTAATAGGGCTTTTCTAGATGCAGTTGGCCTCTGCCTGGTGGAATGGGTCAGACCACTGAACAGCGACTCACCCACTGCTATTCTTCTCCAATGCGCTCTCCTTTCAGGAAGGTGGCTATCACAGTGTTTCTTCCTTTCAGGTCACGGAGAGCGCTGGGATGTGACTTGCTTGCTTGCTGCCCACCTTTATTCTGGAATTATGGTACATTTTAAATGGCAGTGATATTATTTTTGGTAGGAATACTCTGAAATTCCTTTTTATCCTGAAGAAAATAAACAGAGGCTACAAAAAAAAATCTGAGCTTTAATTATGCAAACATGACTGAGATGCTGCAGAAAGAGCTCTGATAGTCACAGGTATATTGAAATTTCACTGTCTTCTCTATCCTCCAAAATAATCAGAATTCAAGCATTAAGTTTGAAAGGCAAAGGATTATTTTATGAGCTGATAACTGTTACTACTGGTAGTGACCTCAGGAATATTAACCTTGTTATAAAATAAAATTTTCATGGGCATTATCTATTTGATACTAATTAATATAGTTAATACTGAATTTTGCAATGAACAAGCATTCTATGAATTTTAAAAGACTTATGCCAGTAAATAGAACTCAAATTCAAAGGGATTATGAAAAAGATCACCCACACCCTAATATTTCCCAACCCAAAAGTGACCGTACAGGTCCCAACCATGCCCATCCTCCCTTCCGTGTCAGGGATACCTCCTAGGCCAACAGGGCCAGCAGCATTTGCTCAGTGTCTGAGGGAGACACCATTATTGCCTCCTGTTATGTTTAGATGTAGAATTTCCCCCCAAAGCTCATGAAGCAATGACCAGAGGTGGGTTTTCAATGAGGCCGCGGTCTTATCAGTGGATTAATTTATTTGATAGATTAATAAATTATGAATAGATAATTTGAATGGACTGCTAGATGGTAAATGCAGGCAGGTGGAGCATGGTTGGAGGAAGCAGGTCATTGGGGGGTGCCCTTGGGGACACTTTCCACATATCCCCATTTCCCAGCAACCATGAGCTGAGCATCTTTCCTCTGTCATACCCTTCCACTATGATGTTCTGCCTCATCTCAGGTCCAGAGGAATGGAGATAGGCCACCTAAGGAATAACATATCTGAAAGTGAACAAAATAAATCTCTCCTCCTTTAAGTTTTTTGTTTGTTTGTTTTATTGGGGGGTTTTTTTGTTTGCTTGTTTGTTCAATATTTCAGCCCCAATGACAAAAACCTGACTAGCACACCTCCTAGCCAGTTAACTCACAGACCTAATCTACACATAGCTAAAATTCCCACAAACACACAACAGGGAAAATACTAGCTGGCAGTAGATGGTTACAACCTGAATGGGCTGAGCAAGCACCAGATATTTCCGTATGGGTTTCCAGCCCCACTACCACAGTCCAGGACACTCTGCAGGGACACTGGGGCACAAGGATCAGCACACAAGGGTTGTGAATGGCAGAGAAAAGAGTCCCTAGGTTCTTCTAGTGCCTCTGGACCTCCCTAGGGCAGGTCAGATACGAGTGTAAGATGTGGGCCAACCCTCTAAGAGAAGTAGAAGAGGAGAATCAATAAAGACACCCAAAATCCAAAACATTTGAGGGGCTGACCTGTCTGTCTGGTCACTAACCAATCAGAACGTGCTATTGGAATGTGGTGCTAGAGATCTTTTGATATGCTGGGCATCACTGTCTTTGTTGGGGAGAGGTCCAGAGTCCTAACGAAGGGAAGTCTAGAGTCCTTCAAAGGAACCAAGATGGCCATTTTGATGAGGGGTAGTTGGGACTTATCCATCAGTATAGAGGTTTGATATTATAACAAAAGGTTAAAAAATTAGTCCTACCTGGAACACTGTAAATATTCAACAAACATTGATTGTTGTGATATATGATAAACATAAACTGTGTTTTGGGGTGGGGTTTTCTTGCATTGTGTTCTTCCTTTAAATGACTTAGTAGAGTGAGCAACACTGTCATCTCTTTTAACAAATGAGGATACTGCACTTAGCAAGGTTAAATGATTAACTCAAATTTATGCTCTTAAACACATCCATGCTCTTTGATTCATGCCCCAATGCACTTTCCCTCCACGGTGGGGTGAAGGATTAAAGTATAAGAAACTACAGAAATGCAGAGGTGGGAGGGAGGGAAAAACTGGAAAAATAATGTTCTTGAAAGATACATAAATCTAAACTTGATTAAGGAAGTAGAAATCACCTGAAAATATGAATAAAATTAGGTCTGGCAATGTTTGATGCACAGGGGAAATTAAATCAGTTTGTGAGTTTATGAAAGATATATCAAATTTTCTTAACCTTCTTGAGGGCTATATAACCAAAACTCAAAAAATTAACTCAAATTTTTGTATGGATTCATGATTAAAAACCAATGGTGTGATGTAATTTTTGATAAATGTTTCCTTTTACTTTCAAAAGTGTCCTGATTTGGACAACAAATTATATACTCATTCTTCATACTTAAATTGATGATGTCTAGAATCATGGAAGGCTGACCATTTTTTTGGATGCCCTCATTCATAGACTTCCACCGTTCTAAAAATTAATGATCTTTTTTTTTTTTTAAAGAGAGAGGGACAGTGAGAGAGACAGAGAAAGAAAGAAACAACTTTATCTAGTTTTTTACATGGCCTTCATTGCACCAACGCTCAGTTGTGTACGTGGTGCTGGGGTTTGAACCCAGGTCCTCGTGCTTGCCAGGAAAACACCAAAACCCCTGAGCCACCGCTCCAGCCCCAAAATTAACAATCTTGATAATAAAGTCTGAAAATTGGTGGGAATAACCACCAGTCCAGATAGTTATTGCAATTCACAGGAAAGAAAACTTCTGAGGTAGTTGAGAGAAAAATAAATAAATCTCTCTAAGCAACAGAGGACACTGTTGACATAGAAAGTTCAGTGCTCAAGTAGGACAATATCTCACTCCGAGGACAAAGGAGGTCAACAGCATCCTCTCCTTTCCTGTTTTCTCTTCCTAGGGGAACATCAAAGGATTAGGAGCTGAGAAATTTTGTAAGAGGTTTGAGAGAATACTAAAAGAATTACAAAGAGGCCCTTTGTGATGAAAGAGGACCCAAGAAGAATTCAAAGGCCTCCAGAGAAAAAAAGTTATTATTTTTGCAGGAAATAGGGTCAATATTATATTAACAAAAGGAATATGCTTTTGTCAGATGAGTATCAACTGTAATTGGAGAAAATTACTTCCTACAATGACAACAGTCACCATTTCAGGGCCAGGCAACATCTGAGACTGCTTCCCGACCCTTCACTTTTCCAGATGGAGGATGGAGTCTTTGTCATGCACAGACCTAACATCCAAAGAGCCTCAAGCTACCACTAGAAGACTAAAGGTCTCTCATATTGTGTTAGTCAGATTTCTGCTGCTGTAACTAAAATACCATAGGAGAACAATTTTAGAAGAAGGGGGTTATTTGGGAGCTCACAGTGTCAGGTCTTAGTCCATAGACTGCCAGCCCCATTCCTCAGGATGAGGCTGAACAACATGGCGGAAGAGTGTGGTAGAAAGAAGCAGCTCAAGGTATCACAACAAGAAGCAGAGACTCCACTCACCAGATACAAAATATATACCCAAAGAGCCACTCCCAGTGACCCACCCTATCTAGCCACACCCTACGGGCCTTCAGTTAGCACCCAGTTATTTGCCTCTAAGCTCTCCTGCATTGTCTCACACAGGAGCTTTGGAAGACACCCACATCCAATGCATAACACACATTCTTTCCATTAAGTCCTTCTTCTAACTGCCCAGGGCCAAGGGAAGACAAATGATTCCAGTTCAACCAATTGAATACTCTCTCTCTTTAGATATGGGCCCTCAGAGGAGTGACCTAAGGATGAGAAAAATAGTTAGAATCCATTTATTCAGTAGAAGTACCTAGATGAGACAATCTAGAGCTGTCAAAAAAGATGACATAAAGCTGCCTGGCTTCTGTCTTCCAAGCCTGTTTGGTATCACTCACTGAAAACCAAAGAAGCCTAATATACTCAAGTTGATAAGCCGTGTGATCAAGCGGAATAATTTCCGACACCATCACTTGGGAAGGAATCTGAATGGACTTGGAGATATGATATCCTTCATGATGCAAGAGGCCTTTGCTTTGACAGTCAGAATCCTGGTCAAAATAAGTACCCTACAACATCATATCTACGCCAAAGAATTTGCGAGGTACAAGAAAGGAAGGTGGCCAGAATCCCTCTTTCTCTCATGTGGAAGGGAATTCCAAGGAATAGACTTCTAAGGCAGCATAGAAAACTGAACAACCAGCATTGGAGGTAGAAGATGCAAACACTAGGAATATCTTCAGAGACCAGCATCTTGTGAGGCACGTCTTCGTGCTTACCTGACCTTTCAAATTCTTAAGCCACCATCCAATTCTCCCTGCATTCAGGAGGGAGCAACTTTACAACAGTTCTTGGGATGATCAGTGCCTACTTTTTGTCCACCAAGCAGCACTTCCAGTTGATATCAGGTCACACAGATCATTAGTAGAGGAAGCTGTAGAGATGGGCATAGACCCAATTCATCGACGCAAAGACTCCTATCCCTCCATGCATGGCACCCTCTCTTTCATGGGAAAGACAGAAAGGGCATGGTCACACTCAAAAAAGCATTTCCATCTCCTTTGGAATTATTTGAAGCAATTATTTATTTTGTAGCAGGAAATGAGGCTCAGGACACCAAGATCTAGAAGCAACACTTTATTTGTGGCACCAAAGCTCAGAGGGATAATTCCCAAAGTATGAGCCCCAAGCACAGTAGGACTTTTACTTTTATACACAAGCAAATTTTGAGTACATCAACACAAGGATGTTGGTGCAACTCTATTGGATTTTTACATTCCTTATGTACATTACAAGCTTTTTATCAGCCTAAGGATTCTTACCTTATACAGCTTAGGGCGTTTGACTGACCTAAGTCTAAAGGGGAATTTTTCCTGCTTCTGTGCCTGTGGTTATCTTGTTGCAGGTTCCTGTCAGCCCCTGAAAGCTTCTATGGTTCAATATCAGTTATCACAGCTGCTCTGTGTCGGCATTCCAAACCACAGCCTGCCAGCTCCTAAGCTGCTAACGTTTTTCCATTCTGCTCCATCACATTGCAAATCTTCCTAAAGCTTTCATTTTGCTCTACCACAATTTGGGCCATTTTGCAAACTTCTTTTTCTTGGGGCTCTGGATCCTCTCAAAAGCTAAAAAAAGACTGAGTTAGAGCCTAAGGATTAGTGCTCAGATCAATGGGCAGCTTAGAGCAGGTGCTAGGTCTAGACTTCCCAGGAGGTAAGCCAAAGGAGACAGGAGGTTTCCTTCTTGTCCTCCCAGCATAGTAGAAGTCCAGACAGGAACTTGAGACAGAGGCCTAATTAACCACCTAACAGCACTTCCATGGTCCCAGCACTGAACATGGCACTCTTCAACAAGACTAAAAAGTGAAAGACACACCAGATACGATAGTTACGGATCATATTTAAAAATGAACCCTCCTTAGACCATTTACCTAGACATCCCACTCTCAAACCACTATGCTGTATAAGCTCTGCTTCCTATTTTTACTTATGGAGAGATGTATCCTTTTTGAAAAAGAAAAAACTTAACTAACCTATTTTTGTTTCTCTCATTGTGCTATTTTTGTAGCTAAAACATAGTTTTAATAATTTAATTTCCTGTGATACCAAGACTTTCGTATAGTTACTTGTTGGACCATATCATTCCTTCCCACCCTCTTCTTACCACATGCTGGTCTCTACTTTTCTTGGCCTATTTATTATTACATACAATGTTCTCCTAAAGCAAACTGGCCTCTCAGGCAGGTACTTTAAATGTGTTTTCCCCCTCTCATGTAGTAATTCTATTTGGTGGGAAGAATGTTCTTTTGAGTGCTGAGAATAATGTTCCTCTCTTGTGCTACACATTGTTTTTATATGCTTTGATCTGATATTCCCAGTTGACTCACTTTTGAGCAGAATACAATTTAGCCGAGCTTAGTGTTAGGACGCAGCCAGAAATCTCCATTTTTCTGGCTTGCAGACAAGTCCAGTTCAGATGCTAGAGGATATCATGTAACCTAAAATACCTAGTACATTCCCAGTAAAAAAACAGAAATCCTTAAGGGAAAAAAATCCCTTTCCTTTTAGATGGGAAAAGCATGGCCCCATCATTACACTCTAAGAAAAGATACCCAGAAAATTCCATGCGGTTAAAAAATGTCTCTCATTGGTTTCCTACCTGGAATACAAAAGTATGTGGTAAAGACCTGCTATATCAATGTTATGCCTTCCCCAAGTACTACATTAGAAATTACTTTGAGAGAATTTGTCATTCATTCTCCTCTTCTGTCTCCCAGAGGTCATCCAAGGTACCACCAGTTCCTTTGTGTAATGGAAGTAGTGACCATCCTTGGTAATCTAATCAGGAAATGAGGAAAAGTTCCCAACTCCAGTGCCTATTGGAAACACCTGGGAGCTTTAAAAATTATCAAAGTCCCAGACCCATCTCAGAGATACTATCATCAGTATTTTTCAGCACTCCCCAAGGGATTCAAACAAGGAGCCAAGATCAAGAACCACTGATCTCAGGTAGCTCCTAAGTTTAAATAGCTCAGGTGACTTCCTTGATTTCACCTCAGCTACCATGGAAGAGAGGAACTGTATAATACACAAGTTCTCGACAACTGGTCCCCAAACTGGTAGGTGCAGCATTACTTGGGAATGTGATAAATGACAATTCTTAGATCCAACCCCACTGCACCCGAAACTCTGAGGAAAAGAACCAACTTCTGTGTTTTCACAATCCCTCCTGCTTACCACCATGCACACAAAGCTTTAACAATGAGCATTGTAATAAATCTAAGTTTTTCCAGGCCTTTTAAGTCCCACAGCATATTGTAAAAAGCAGACCAGTGAGGCTGTGCTACCGCAGAGAAGGAACCATAGCTCGAGGAAATGAGGAAAGCTGTTTCCTAGACCTCTGCTTACAGTATTATCCCTAAGGACACCTATCTGAACCCTACAGCTGCTCAAGTCCTAATACTAGTCTTTAGTGCCACAGTGAGATCCCCCACTCTGTTCGGGTATTTTAATGAACAACAGTAGGAATTTCAGCCAGGGCTTGAACCCTCAAACTCAAAAAGCCTCTTCCCCAGAGTTCTCTAAATTGACTTCTTGATGTAAAGTTGAATAGGAGCAAATGGCTTGATGTGGAACAGTTCTTTTTCTAAAAGTTTGAAATTCAGACTGACAGTTCAGACATGACTTGGCAGTTGGAAACTCAATAAAATACCATTAGGGCAGGTTTACTGTGCGTCAATCATTCTTGTGTTTACAAAAAAAAAAAAAGGAAGGAAAGGGAGCAATGGAAAGCTTTTCTTTAAATGCATGCTTGATTTGTTTCTTTGATTCTTCTTCTTATCCTCCTCAATTTCTCTCCCTCCAGGGAATTATGTAAGTGCAGAAAAGACCTTTGCAGGGTCAGAGCAGTGGGAGGATGACACTGTTCGGTTTCTTCTCAATGCCTACCGCTCAATAATAGCCCTAAAAATATCTTTTTGAGATATTTTTTAATATATCTTCTTGAGGTATTTTTAATCAAAAGGAAATATCAGTAGAAAAACCACAAAATAAATACAATGCACATTTATAGACTATTGGTTCCCATTTTTAATAAAAGGAGTGAACGATTTAAAAATGTCTCCAGTTTTATGAATATACTCTACCCTGGAGTTTTGTATATGCAGATTTCCTTCCTTAAAATAATGTCATCATTCAAAGCATTTTGGACCAGCATTGGATATTTTTTTAAAAAGTATAAAAACAGGGGAATAAAAGAGCAACAAATAAATAAAATGACAGAGGCTATTTAATTTGATTATTTTTTTAAAGAGAGAGGGACAGTGAGGGAGAGAAAGAATCAATTTTATTTAGTTTTTCATGTTGCTTTCATTGCTCAGACACTTTGTTGTATACGTGGTGATGGGATTTGAACCTGTGTACTCGTGCATGCCAGGCATGCGCTGTCACCATTGAACTACCACTCCAGCCCCTGAATTTGATTATTTTTAAAAACAGATCTAAGGTAAGATTATTTAAAAGGAAAACAGTGAAGATAAAGCATATGACGTACTTGTATATGTTGACTGCTTTCTAGTGTAACATCAATGGAGACTCTTTCTCCAATTCCAATTTGCATTATCAATAGAGGAACCCAAAGGGTGGAAGAATATTTCATCTCCTCTATGTGAAACCACAGCACTAGGCATAGACCAGGTTACACTGTACACTCTCAGATAATGAAGTTATTTCTGGACCTCTCTGAAAGCCATTCTTGAGCAAAAAACAGCCAGGGACTTCTCAGGGAACACTGCTAGGGAAATGTATACCTCCAAGGAAAGAGAGGTAAATACATTGGCATGGCCCATAGAGTTTCATCACTGATCTCTGGCATACCCACACCTGGAACTAGGGCCATGTTAATCCAAGTAATTTTCCAAAATCATACCCCATCATGTATTCTTTATTCATTTATATCTTAAGAACGAAACAGTATAAGCATAGTTTCCCATTGTCTTATATTACCATGGTCCAAGGTGCATTTCCTAAAAAACTGATGTTCTACGACTTGCTAAAATAAACTTCTTGTAGAAGATTAGTGCTGAGTATATTATTTACTAATGTTATTTAAATACATGTATTTTAAATTTATTAGTATTTGTGAAGATATGTGAAATAAGACAATTACTAGACATCTGTATTCAATGGTTCTTTTACTATACTACAGTCTGCCTACAGGAGGCAGTATGGCACATAACAAGTGCCTGACAATTACACAAGCTCAAGACGTTTGATCTAACTCACAACACCAAGAATTCTTCATTTTGCAAGGCACCTATATAATTGCCTCTGGTAAACTGTACTTTTTAAACAAATCTTACAATATATAGTTGCAATATTATTTGATATGTCTTGGCCCTACACATCAATGCATGTGTATATTATAGTTCTGCATCTCTTATTAGTGTCCTCTTGATGTATAATAACTTACAGACTATTCCCTGTCCACAGTTGGGCAAATGGTGCCAGAGGTGATATGCCCAGCTTGGAAATATAGAAATAGAGAGAGCTTGTTCCAATCAACAGGTATAAGCAGCATAACAATCTGATACTGTAAGAGAGCATTAGCTCCATGGCATCTCTGCACCCGCTTCATAGTCGGGGAATAGGACTCAGCCACCTCACAGCTTTGTGCCCACTGCTACTGGGGAAAGACTGATACACAACCTTCCTCTCCCAAAAGCCCACACTGTTGCCTTTTTCTCTTCCCATTTTCCTTGTCATCAACAATCCCCCACTGCTCCACCACTCAGAGCTCTAGTGCATCTCTCCCTCCTCAATAGGAGGGAAGTGGGCTGGATGCCCTGAGTGCAGTCACAGCAGAGGAGAGCAAGCCGGTACTCAGAGATCTACAGCTGCCATTCCCTCAAGCCACAGTCAGCTCAGGTGGAAAAGAGCTAAGCAAAATGGGGCCTTGAAGGGAGTACAAATTGACAAGAAGGGTGATGTCTCCTGAGTCAAATATAAAAAAGTTAATATTTCAAGATTCAGAAAAGAAACAGAGTACTCTGAGAAACTCAAAAAGCATAAAATGTCTATCATAGAAGGAAATATTACAGAGCAAATTTGACCTCACTGTGGAATGGGGTACCCTTGCAAGGACTCAATCTGGTAGCTAAATGTGGGAATATTACATCTCTAAAGTATGTGTTGTTGTTGTTTTTCATAAGAATTAAATTTACCACTGCAATAGAGTCCTTAATTTTGACAAAATGAGTCAAGCACTCCTTAGGACAGTGACTATTATTATTCATGGGTTCCTAGGGAGAACTGCGAAGTAAGGCTGAGAAGTAGACACTGTAGAGTGGAGATGTACTGTTTCACTCAGTACTTGCTGCTATTGCACTGTAAGCTCTCTTGATGACAGCCACAGCAGGCCCTTGAACTCACTGTGACTTCCTCAGCCCTTCTGGCTCAGAGCCCCACCTACAGTCGACCCTCACATATTGTACAAAGCATAAGCATGTGGGCATAACTTCCAAGGTCCTGGGGCAGAACAAGCCTGTGAACAGTACTTATCAAGTGGAATTGTGAGTTCTAATTAGACACACATCATTTTGAAGGATGTTCATACATGTTAAAGTATGAAACAAATCAAGACTTGTAATACATTTATCTAGACTCGGCTTTAAATTATAGTTACTTTTCACTGCTTATCATCTTTTTTTGAATGGTTACATAAATATTGTTTGACTTACTGGGGGTAAAGATTATACTACATTGTTGATTGTCTCTCTATATCCCTCCCTGTCTTCCCTCCCTCCCCCACATGTCTATGGTTCCCCTAGATTACGTGTTTCTATGGCCTTGGTGGGTCCAATATGTGAGTTTGACTGCCTTTCACCTATGCATGGGTTAAACCTAGCCTCCACAAACGAAGGAAAACATTTCACCCTTGAGTCTGTGGGTTTAGCTAACTTCGCTTAGCATGATTTCTTCCATTGCCATTAATTTATCCTCAAACACTGCAATATTGTTGTTTCTAATACATGAGTAGAACTCTATTGAATATATATACCAGAGATTTTAGATCCATTCATCCTAGCAAGGGGGCATCTGGGTTGACTCCATAATTTAGCTGTTATAAATTAAGCTGCTATGAACATTGATTTTGCTGTGTCACTGTAATTTGCTGCTTCTAACTCCTCTGGGAAAATACCCAGAAGTGGGATAGATGGTTCACATGATGGATCCATTCCTAATTTTTGGAGGAGTCTTGACACTGCTTTCAAGAGTGGCTGTACCAGTCTCCAGTTCCACCAACACTGTGCTACTCTTCCTATCTCCCCACAATCCCGCCACCATTTCTTACTGTTTGTATTCTTCATCTTTGCCAGTCTGACTGGAGTGTGGTGAAATATAAATGTAGTTTTGATTTGTGTGTCTCTGATTTGCATTTCTCTGATTACAAGTGATTTAGAACACTTTCTCATATATTCATTGGCTTGCTCAATTTCCTCTGTTGAGAAGTTTCTGTTTAAATAAAAGATTCTGAGACAAACCCCCATATCTTTAACCATCTGATATTTGATACAGAGGGCAAAAGCATAAAGTGGAAGAAGGATAACCTGTTTAACAAACAGTGTTCGACAAACTGGAAAGCCATATGTAGACAACTAAAATTGGATCCCTACCTCTCTCCCTGCACAAAAATCAAATCAAAATGGTTCAAAGATCTGGATATTAAACCAGCTCAGATAATCAACTTATAAAAATAAAAAGGGTTATTTTGGCTCACAGAATCATAGGTGTCAGTCTATGATTGGTTGGCCCTGTTGCTTCTGGGCCTACTGTAGGTGGGGCTCTGTGCCAAATGGACTGAGGAAATCATGGTGAGTCACAGTGCCTGCTATGGCTCTCATGACAGTAGTCTATCACAAAACCATTCACCCCATGGTTAGATGAAAGGAGACTGGCATTCCACAATCCCTTTCAAGGGCATGCACCCCTCCCCATGACCTAAACTTCCCATTAGTCCCCACCTATTAAAGCCCATTACCTTCTAATAACACCAAGCTGAAGACCAAGCTTTCAATATATGGGTTTTGGGGAGACATTCCAAATCTAAACTATAGCATTAGGTTAAAAAAGTGGGTAAAAACCCCTACTTTTAAGAAGCATTTTAGGGGCTGGAGCGGTGGCTCTGCAAATTTCTGTGCTTGCCTGGCATGCATAAGAACACAGGTTCGAATCCCGGCACCATGTACACAGCAAAGTGTCAGAACAATGAAAGCCACACGAAAAGCTAAATAAAATTAATTCTCTCTTTCTCTCGCTCTCTCACTATCCCCCTCTCTTTAAAAAAAGAAAATTTAAATAAGAAGCATTTAAGGATTAAATGATATCATATAGGTAAAATAGGTGCACAGTGCTGACATCTTGACTGTGATCATAAGTATCAGGTGTCCTTGATTACAATGGCCACCTTCCCACCCCTTACACCTAGCCACTTAAAAAGTGTGGGGTACAGTCCTAAGCATTTAACAAATGTTTACTCATTGAATCCTCCTACTACCTACTCTAAGTCAGTATCATTATTATCCTCCGTTTACGTAAGGGGAAACTGGGGTGCAAAAAGATTGAATAACTTTCCCAGATTCACACAGCTGGCAAACTGCAGGACTGGGATTTGGATCCAGGTGCTCATGTTCCAGAATGCACATACTTTATCATTTCACTCTGGCTATTCATGCAGCAATTTTAAAATATGTTCATTCTCTCATACACAAAAGGCATGTATCTGTCTATTAGATTAAATCAATGTGCAAGGCAAGCACTCTAAAGAAATTATAGCTATTACCTATGCAAGAAAGATAAGAGAAATGGCTCAATTTTCTGTGCTTAGAAAAGGCCTCAGTGTTCCACCTTTTCACTTCTGAATATCCATCCATTTATTTTTCATTCCATCTTATTCAATGTGCACATTTCCATGTAATTATTTAAATGCAGTCCACATATAATTTTCCTTACAATTGTATTGGCCACTTGATTGTTTACACAGGATGTTCTCTGAATATCATTCAGGCTATTTTTAGTTAAGTATCTAGTTCAGCTTGATACTGACTGTCAGGGAAAATATCCCAGTGTAATTTACCTAACAACCTAAAATGATTTAAACCATGAAGTCGCCTTCACATAGTGAAATATATAATCGATGCTTGCATTGTCAAGAGGGGAAGAGGATTTCTGGATACATGTTTATACAGAAAATGATTAAAAGGGAAAAAGAAGGAAGACATACAACTTATGTCCAGTGCTTCTATGTTTCAACATCTTTTTATCATTCATATTTTAATTGATTTTTAGTTATGCATGACAATAGAATTCATTCTGACATAATTAGAAAAACATGGAATATAATTTGCTTCAGTTCAGTCCCCAGTACTTCTCCTCCCTTTCCTTCCTCCCACCCACTGTTCCCTTCCCTCTACTCTACTGATCTTTCTTATATTTACTTATAATTTTTTTAAATTAACATCCTGTGGATGTACATGATGGTGAGACTCACTGTGGTATATAAATATATGTCAATATCTTAAAGAAATAGAATTTTCATGAAAGTGAACTTACTCCTTTTTCATAAATTGTTATCAAGAACTGAGGATAGGGGCTGGAGCAGTGGCCCAGCAGTTAGAGTGCTTGCTTGGCACACCCAAAGACCCAGATTTGAACCCCAGCACTACAAGCACAACTAAGTGTCAGAGAAACAAAAACCAGATGAAAACATAATAAATAAAATTGATTCTCTCTCTCTCTTCCTCTTAAAAAATATCTTAGGGTATTAGTGCTCCTCTTCTGGATTTTCACTGTGCCAATTCCAAGTAATTATTACTTTGTTCTGGAAAGACTTGTAGCAGAAATTTCGAGTGCTCTACAAACCTGTCAGCTCCTTGTATGGTTTTGCTGAAGGGAAAGTAGGATAATGAGAATCCCTATGAAAGAGCAGCACTGAAACATGGACACAGGCACAGTCTCCAGAGGAAGCTATGTGTTGAGATTATTTCATGTTGACCACAGGCATTCAAAGAGAAAAGATATTTTCAATTATTAATTCTGATTACATTTTTTAAATGGTTGTAGTGTAATGGACATGTTACGTACTGAAGCTACAAAGCATGAGACTGTGTTTTCAGAGTTCTTGTAAAACAGTGGGGAGACAGGCCTGTGAAGAGGAGACCAGCTCACACCATTCAGGCAGACAGAGGTTTCACAGCAGGCCTCAGAAAGTGAAAGGTGTCTTGGAACCAAAAAAAAGTCAAAGGCCATGAAAGATCTCACACCTGCATGCTGAGAGTATAGGTTTTTATCCTGAAGGTGACATGATGCCAACCAGGGATTTTAAAGAAAAGCACCTCTTAATCAGATGGGAATTTAGTATGATGAGCCTGATTTGGGGCTATACAAGGGAGGATGTCGGGAGCTCGAATATCATTAAGAGGTGCAATGGGTAATCAAGGTAAAACATGAGGAGAGGTTGGGCTCAGGTGCATCAGTCGCAATGACAGCAGGGAGGAATTATAGAAATATCTAAGATGCACAATCAAGATGTGGGAAGAAGGTGGACTCAAGAGGTGAAGAGGATGACTTGGACCACTGAGTAGATCTGAGGAGCCCTTTACTGATACAGAAATAAAGGGAGTAAAGTAAACCATAGGTTCAATGAGAAAATTTTAGATCAGGCAGAAACAGCAGAGTTCAAAGTATTAATCAGACAATCAATAAAAAAATGTACCAGGTAATAACTGAGGAAAATGGAACAAAGCTCAATAAATAAAAACAAACTTGAGATCAAGATTTGGGAGTCTTCAATTAATTTAAAGCATACAATAGTTACCCCTTTTCTGGGTGGAGGATATATTCTAAGACCTCCAGTGACTACCTGAAACCACAGGTAATACTAAACCATACATATACATTTTTCTATGTAAATATACCTATAATAAATTTTAATTATAAATTTATAATTGTAATTTATAAATTAAGCACAGCAAAAGATTAACAACAACTGTTAATAAAATAGAATAATTATAGTAACATACCATAATAAAACTTATGTTATATGGTCTCTTTCTCAATAATGGTTATTTGAACACAAGCACTGCACTACTACCACGTCAATCAGCAAACGAGGATGACTACTGTGAGACAAACTGGTGGGTAGGGTATACAATGTGGATACACTGGAAGAGGAATAATTCAAATCTGGGGCAGAATTGAGCTGACCAGTACGAGATTTCATCACACTACTCTAACACACAATTTAAAACTTACCAATTGCTTAATTCTGACATTTTCCATTTAATGCTTTTGAGTGATGGATGACCACGTAAAGCTACATGTGAGATAGTGTGAGACTACTGTTCTTGCTGTGAAAGGAGCACATAAAAAGTTTTATAGTAAAGATGAGTAATGAGCAAAGAGAAGTATGTCAGGAAGACATTGAACCCAGGGAACACTAATATTTAAACAACAGACAAAAAAGAAAAGGCTGAGAAAGAACTGTTAAGAAATAACAAAAGGAATCAGAAGAAAAATCAAAAGAAAATGTGAAAAAAAAAACTCTCTTTAATTGGCTTCCAGAAAGAAAGTACTAGTTAATCAACAATAATGAATTTGGCAGCATTTTAAAGCTTAAAAAAAAACCTAAATTTCTTCTCTAAGACAACAGAACATAGCAGAGAAAATGAGTTTTACATGATTTAATTATACAAACTATCTCAAAAGCCTTGTTAAGACATTCCTCTTTTTCTTCCATACAGTGTGCATGGACTGGTAGCCTGGGTTTCATTAGAGGAAATACCAAGGTGATGAAGGAGAACAGCCCAGGAAGAATAAGACCACCTCCCCAGAGAGCAGGGCAACACTGGCACACTCTCCAGCAATGGCCTCAATCTCTCTTCCACACAGGGAGGCCAGGCTCTAGGGACAGGCTATAATGCCTGATACTTGCATGCCTGCCTTTTCCTAAACCAGGGGTAGGAAAAAACCCAACTATGGGCAATAAATAGGAAGTGATAGGAGACATCTTTTGCCAAGCATTTTCCACTATGAAGAAAAAACAGATTAAAGTATGAGGAACCCTCTTTGATGCAGTTTTCCAGTATACCAGTTTTAGCCCCACACCTTTTCCTGACTCTGAAGACAATTTTTTTGAGGACCTGTTGCGGCAGTCTGCTGCGGCCATGCTGTGAACACAAAAGTAGCTACCACTGACATACTGAGGATGGCAGAGCTTACAGTCTGCAGGAAATCAGGTCCCTTGTAACAATGCCGAATGCTGAAACAGACTTGAACACATTAACCTTTTGATTATTCTATGAGAAAACAATCAAGCCCAAGTCAATTTTGATCCAACATTCCACCACCTTCAGTCAAGAGCATCCTATCTGCTAAGCCTACATTCTCAAGCACCTCTAGTATGCCACTTAAACATAAAAGGGATAAATTCATTTGCCCTGAACAAAAATGGCATACTGATTGCTATGTTTTGAATATGAGCTGTCCCCAAAAAACTCCTGTTTATACAGGAATATTCAGAATCAAAGGATTACATTATGAGAACTATGACCTAATCAGTCCATCCTAGTTTGAATGGACTGGCTGAGTGGTGGCTGTGTGCAGGGAGGGTGTGACTGGAGGAGGTGGGTCATTGGGGGTGTGCCCTAGAAAAAGAAGTACATTTTCCCTGTAGCCCTTCCTCTTACCACCTCTTCAACCCAGGTTCTACTTCCTGTTCCTGATGTGAGATGAGCAACTTTCCTCTGCTGGACCCTTCCCCCACAACATGCTGCCTCATGTTGGGTCTAGAGCTATGGAGTTGACCACATATGGACTGAGACCCCTGAATTTGTGAGCCCAAATGAATTTTCCTCCTCTAAGTCATTTTTGTCCAGTATTTTAGTCACAGCAACAAAAAACTAACTAAAAACAGTACTACTTCTGAAAAAAGAATCAGACTGAACAAAGTGTCTACCAAATATGATAATTTAATATCCTATTTCCTATTATAATGACTATGTTTGACACAGGGAGTTGAAGCACACAGCCTAAATTATCTATCATTCTCATGAAGAGTTTAAGAATAATAGTTCTGAGAGATTGTGGGAAAGACTTGAACTGAAATGCAACAAACTAATAAGCCCCACACATATCTATTGAGCTTCTGAAGGATGGGGGTGGGGGAAGCTGTGTGCCAGAAGGGCAGATTAGGATATGCAAACAAAATTTTCCCTATACATTTTAGCTAGAGTTCACATTATTTTCCTTTTAGTATTTTTTTTTTAATTTCCAAAATCAGTGACTTGCAATTCTTAGTGTTACGAATTCTATACAAATGTGCTTATAGATAACAGGAAATGAAACTGTTAAGCTAGAGTTGAAATGAGCATGGAAAGAAATCAAGTGAACATACACTATCAGAGCTAACACCTTCCTTCCACAGGCTTATGCAAGCAAACAATGCACAAAACAGAGATTCTCCTTCATCTTTCCACACTGTTAGATTCTTTCAGAGGAACAGTAGGAGTCTGAAGTTTCCAGGGGTGCCTCAGAACATTGATTTTCCTTCCTAAAAAATCTTTACTTTTAAAACTTACAAAACTAGTAAGGTTGGTACTGAAAGAATTAGTAAGTATGACTAATACTGTTTTATCATCTCAGAGTCAGAAAACAAAAGATTCTCATAAAAGATGCTAGCCTAAGTGTTTGATTTTTCCTGATGTTAAATTTTTGACTTATCCTAAATATATTTTATGATGATTGAAGAAAAATTTCAAGGACCCTACTGGAGCCCACTCATCCAGCCACTGTCTGTGGATCCAGCCCTCAGGCACTCCAGCAAACCTGTCAGAGCAAACACACCCAGCCACTGCACATGGTTGCATGGATACAGTCCTTGGGCACTCACAGGACACCCGCACCCAGAACCCCACAGGAACTGACTCACCCAGCCACCATGCACATATCCACCCAGCCACAGTTCATACCCACCAAGTCCAGACATTTTGGGCCCATATCCACTGCCAAGGATACCAGGTCCCATCATGCCATACAGAAGGCCTGGTCCATCACCTTAGGACACCCTGGGATCCAGCCATGTACCCTGACTGCTGTGATTCTACTCTCCAGAGGGCTTCCCTGCACCCCCAACAGATTCCAGATTGATGTCCTGGAGTCTAGATCCATAAGGGAAGCTCAATTCAGAGATCCAGAAGAAGATTATCAAATATGAGGAATCAACATGGAAAAGGTACATCTCAATCCCACTACTGCCCAACCAAGGAACACACAGACAGGGAGCAGGAAGAAAACACAGAAATAATTATCAATGATTGAATTACTAAAAAGAACAGTGAACTAAAAGAAGATTCAATGAAGGGACTAAGTGAGAAAACTCAAAAGGTGAAAAACTCTATTATCAAGGAAACAGACATATGGAAAAAGGAAGTAACAGAGCTAAAATCTGCACTCAATCACATCAGAATAACAACAGAAGAATTTAATAATAAGACTAACTTCTATAGAAAACAGAACCTCAGCTCTGGAAGGAAGAACCTCCAACAATGAAGACAGACTGAGTAAACTTGAGTGCATAGATTACAAAAAAGAAAAAAGCTCACAGATCACAAACAGAATTTTCAAAATGTTTGAGATGAAATTAGAAGAAACAATCTCAGAGTAATTGGGACACAAGAAGAAATAAAAATGCAAACTGAAAATATAAAGAATATTCTCAATGTAATAGTTAAAGAAAAATTTTCCCATATCAGAATAGAGTCAGAAATGCTCATCCAGGAAACATACAGGTCACCCAATATGCCTAATCAAATGAGAAGTTCACTGAGATACATTATATTCAAAATGTAAAACAGGCAAATCAAGTAAAGTATATTAAAAGCAGCAAGAGAAAAATGCCAAATCACATTCAGAGGCAAACCAATAAGGATCATGACTAACTTTTCAGCTCAGACTCTAAAAGCAAGAAGATCCTGAAAGGAGAGCTTTCCATATCTGAATAACCAGAATATTCAGCTGAGAATATTATACCCACCAAAAATCAGCTTCAAATTCATTGGGGAAGTAAGAATATTTCACAATAAGATCAAACTGGCAGCATTCATGAACAGACTACCAACATTAAAAAGAATCCTCAAAGATAAACTCCAGATAGAAGAACAAGCAAACATTCCTCAAACCCACAAGAAAAAGAAATTCAATAAAGGTACATGCTATCAATAGACAACCAAGACAGCACTCAACTTACTAAAAAAACATGATGACTATGAATCACAACATAATTATTCTAACACTGAATGTGAATAGTCTTCAATGAATCAATCAAAAGACACAGATTAGCAGGTTGAATAAAACAAACAAAATCCAATAATATGCTGCTTACAGGATACTCACCTTATAGCCAATGACATTCACAAATTAAGGAAGAAAGGATGGAAAAAAATCTACAGACATACAACCCAAGAAAGCAAGCTGGAGTTACAATACTTATATCAGACAATGCAGATTTTAAACATAAATTAATCAGGAGAGATTTTTAAAAGGCTACTGCATTCTAGTAAAGGTAACAACACAACAGGAAATATAACCATAGTAAATATAGACACTCCAAATACCAACACTCCCAATGATGTGGCTAAAACTCCATGACACAAAACCATTTGTGGACCTTAACACCATAATACTGGGAGAGTTTTAATACACCTCTATCACCAAAAGACAGATCATCAAAGAAAAAAATAATTAGAGATCACCACTCCAAACAACTCCATAAATCAAGTGGACTTAACAGACATCTATAGACTATTCCACCCCAATTTGGCTGAATATACCTTCCTCTCAGCAATGCATGGATCCTTCTCCAAAATAGATCATGTTCTGGTTCACTAAGAAATCTCAGAAAATATAAAAAAGTAGATATTATTCCATTTATCCTATCAGACTATGATGCCATGACCCTAGCAATTAACAGCAAAAATGATAACAGAAAGCATACACACATATATATATGGAGACTGAATAATACCCTATTAAATGAAGAATGGATCCAAAAAGACATGAGAGTAGAAATCAACAAATTCTTGGAAGAAAATAAGAATGAAGACACAGGAGTCTGGGAGGAATCTTCAAGATGGCGATCTGAAGATAAAAGACCTCCCCTGCACCCTCGTGACTGATCAGGATATCTCTGGCTTCTCACCAATATTTTGAGGTGTGTTTGGGGGAATAGCATGGTGAATCACCAGTTCTAATCTTGGCACTGGTTCTGGGGAATAGAGACTTAGGAACGGCCGGGGATTCTTTGTTCCGCGCTGCCTCCGCGGCGGCTGCGGCTGGTCCGCCGGCGGGCATTTGCACTCTCCAGCCTACATTCCCGCCTGCCTGAGTCACTTCTGCAAAGAAGGACCCGCACAGCTCTAAAGAGCGTACTGGCGTACTGGCTAGGACACCTCCCGGACCTGCGCTCTGTCTGGCGGCAGGATCAGTGACTGGAAAGAGCTTTCATACAAGCACAGAGCAGCGGTTTGCGCAGAAGAGGCGGTGCGGGAACTGCAAGGCTTGTACTTTAGGCTTGCTAGTTACCACATGCCCAGCCTGCCTGATCAGGGCAAGACCTCTTTGGGATTGCAAAGCAAGCTCTAAATACTCCAGCTGGAAGCAGCAGAGATCAAAGGTGGAAACAGGACCAGAAGGCCTGGCTGAAGCCCTGAAGAAGGTGTGGGAGCAGTGAGGGAAGGGGAGCATTCATTTTTAAAACCACACTCCCTATCCGGGACCCACAGCCCCCAGGTCTGTAAGAAGAGGCTTATAAAACTGTGCCCGGATCCTGCAGCTGAACACAGGCAGTCTCTGCACAAGGGGGGTTCAGGGGCCTGAATCCTCCTCTCATAAAGGATCTGGGACTGAGGAGTAACGGAGCTCAAGGCTTTGTCCTACCAACATAGACACTTCTTTCACAGGGCAGAGGAGCTGGGACCCCAGGGACCACAGAGATCATGTCCGACAAAGACCAGCAGTTGGAGCTCTGATAACATATCTTCTGACCTTCGGATCCCAGAAAATACACCCTCAAAAAAAGGTTGAAACAGGTCAGATCCAGCCATAAATAGAAGATCCACTCCCTGAAAGGACCAGAGACAATCATATTATTGATACTTCCAGGGAGTGCCTATTAAGTATAATTTTCCTCAATTTTTTGTTTAATTTTTTTATTTTTTTATTTTTTTGCCTTTATTTCGACTTCATTTTCAAATTTTCAAGGTGTGTACCAAGGCGATATATGGTGGAGTTTACTTGTTCTCCAATATATAAGAACTCTAGCAGGTTTTTTTTCTTTTCTGTAATGCTAATGTTGTAGAATAGTTAACCCTACCCTCCCCCCCTCCCTTTTTCCTTTTTTTTCTTTCCTTTTCTTCTTTATTTCTTTTATATCCCATCTCTTTTCTTTTTTCTCTCTCCTCTTAGAGGGATAATTAACAATAGTAGTTCTTCTTAGTTTGGTAGCCTGTTTTTAAGGTTTCTTTCTCTCTTCCCTCTTTTCCTATTTAGCATATCTCTGACTCACTATTACCCAACCGTCCTAGTCCTGTTATCATTCTAGAGAAGAAGGACTCCAGTCAGTGCATAAAGTAACTGAAATATTTTATGCCTGAAGAGCATAATT
>PVKS010033265.1:0-21838 GCA_004027875.1 Aplodontia rufa
GTGTAACTTTCTCACAACTTGTAGAGTGGCACCTATGCCTTTACCCAGCTTCATTTAATGTAGATTATATATTTAAAAACCGATGAGGAGAGAGCCAAAGAAAGGCAAATGTGCACATTTCTTTAGTCAAAGTGCAGAGTCGGGTATTGGTGAACTGTGGTGATTAAGAGCTTGATGTTCATTAAAATGGGAGCAAATTAATTGATAACTTGTGATAACGCAAAGACACTACACGCTAATGACATAACCTAGCCGGACACACAGATTCCTATGGAGTTTTGCAACTTCTCCACAGGCTTGAAAATTATTCAGAATGATCGGCAAGTATTTTCAAAGTCATAAACCTTAAGAGGTAGCTTAGATTGCACGAATTTATAGAGACACGGGATTCTAGCAATTCTCACCACAGTTCATGTGAGTCTTCATGTCCATGGGAAGGAAGACTCATGACTGAGAAGGAAATGCATTGCTTGCTTCCTTCAGCTGCACCCTGGGGATCCAAGCAGGAGAGAGAAAGAAAGAATCCTTAGTTTCTGGACAAGGACGTTTAAAAGTTCATAGGCTCTGGTTCAAGTTGAGATTTGTGGGTTTAATAACGTGTTAAAGGGGTTAGAAAAATATTGAAAAATAGCTTGCAGGACTGGAGCGGTGGCTCAGTGGTTATGGCACTTGCCTGTCATGTGCGAGGAAGTGGGTTCGAATCCCAGCACCACATACAAGTAAAACTAAGTTTTGGAGAAATAAAAGCCAAATGAGAGCCTAAATAAAGTCGATTCTCTCTTTCTCTCTCACTGTCCCTCTCTCTCTAAAAAGAAAAAGAAAAAGGTTACACAACACTTGCTGAGATTGTTTTAGAGACAGAGGTATCGTAACCTGCAGTTGTTTTAAATTTTCACTCAACAGTATGAAGAGTGCCCTGTTCGATTCGTAAGAAAGACTATTTGATAACACAGGAGCAACGCAAGTTTACGTTTGTCAGTCATTCAGTCGAAGGTGTATTTGTTGTCTCTGGTATTTGTATTTACATTCAGAGAAATCATCTGTTAGAAAGAAAGGTTGAGGGAGAGAGGATTTATACAACCCATAAACTAAAATGCACATATCTTAAAAATTCACAAATCAGGCGCTGGAGCAGTGGCTCAGCAGTTACAACACTTGCCTGGCATGCATGAGGACATGGGTCCAAACCCCAGCACCGCATACACAATGAAGTTTTGGAGCAATGAAAGCCTCATGCAAAACTAAATAAAATTGATTCTTTCTTTCTCTCTCACTGTCCCTCTCTTTCTTTAAAAGAAATTCACACATCCTTGCCCTCTTCTATGATGCATATTTAATGCTTACAATCCACACTGCTGGCCAGGTAGAACAGAGATTCGAGGTCAGGTTGCTGGTCTAAAAACTCTGGCTCCACTCCTGTGTGATGTTGAGTAATTCACGTAACATCTCTGTGCAACTGTGTTCTCATGTGTGACCCAGAGACAACGATCTACTTCTTAAGGTTGTCAAGAGGATCAAAGAAGTGAATAGACATAAATATGTGGTACACACATACAAGTAAAAATCTCTGCTCCTCTTACCACGGATGCCAGGAATATAGTTGGGTAATTCTGGGCACCTTCAGTTCTGGCCAGGCTATGATGGACACTGCCCACTGTTATTTCTGTGATTTTTTTTCTAAGTTTCTTGGCTGATAAATCACTTTTCTAATTCATATGTTCATTAAAAAATACACTGATATTTGAATAGTGTAGCAACAAAATCATTATCTTGGGGGACATTTTTTTAGGGCAACTTTGCCAGTCTCTGTTCTGAAGAATGAATTATATGTTGCTGTTAACAGTAGTTTAATAGGAAGGTGATGATGGAGTGGCTTGGGTATTTTTAAGACTGTTCTGGATCCATGCCTGGTTTTAGGAAACCATCTTCCCATTGATCTGATGATAATTATTATTTTTTCTGTTTTAAAATTATTGTTCTCTGTGCAGTTTTATTCATATCTAATTCATCAGCTCTGCTTTTTCTGTTTTAATTATTGGGTTTCAGTTTAAGATTTATTTGAAGGAAGAAATCTACCACTAGGGACATGAAAAACACAATCTGTATGTGTGTGCGAATGAGACAGTACATTTGTTCCTGCATAGAGAAAGACAGGGAAGGGCTCTCTTTTCCTGGGCTTGTTCTAGGTTTCTTGGCTAGGGGAAGCTGCGTAAGCATGTGGAAACCCTGTAGAAGAAAGGGCCCAGGTCCTCAGTCACCATGTGCTGTCCCTATGCACTGTCTCCTGTAGGAGCTTCTCAACACCATCGTGCCGGGCAGGAATGCAAGCACTCACCTGAGTTAGCGGGCCAGGTATCACACAGGGTGGGGTTCAATCCCAGGACATATCCAATTATTCTCGAGTTATATTTTGCTTCTTCAAGAGCCCTGGCTGCAGCCAACAGGCCAGAGCTATTAGTACTCAGCTCACTTGGTTTGAAAAGTAGGAGTAGAAGAGAGCGGCAATGCAGATGCCAAATGATTTTTCCATCTCAGCTCCCAGGCCTCGCATGTGATGTCCAATCCTACTCCCTTTGTTTTTGGAGACTCTGAGAAATCAGCTGTCAAATGCTGTGTTGACATGGCCTTCGTAGACACTCAACGTCCATCCCTTTGGTCCTTCCCTACTCTCTGTGGCCCTGACAGTTCCTGACTGGCCATAATCATCTCAGCACAAGGATCCCCCCAGTCCATCTTGACCACTGTGTTGTCCAAACCATGCAGGCGTGTTCAACTTAGGATGGCCAGACTAACTTATTTCAGATTATGAGAAAGTGTTTAATGGCTGCCAGCACAGAGGTGGTTTCATGGAACAAAATCATTCCCTGTTCTGCTACTCATCTGATTAGGGATTAAATGGAGTGCCTAGAACAGCTCAAAGTCAAAGGTACCAAAACAGGAGCCAGCTTTTCAGAACTGTACAGCCAAGGAGTGCTGTGGTCTGGGCTGCAATAATCCACACACAAGCACAAACGTGATCCAAAGAGGAGTCCTGGCCCCTGGGCCAGAATTCAACAGCAGGCTTACACCAGAAACCCATGAGCACCCTGAGAGATTTCAGCTAAGGGAAAGTTCTTGAGTCAAGAAAATGCATAACCCTGAACTGAAACATCTATAATTGAATATCTTTTTTAATCATATGTGTGCAAAAGTTACAACTAAAACAATTTATTTTCTGAAATAGATATTACTTTCAAATGAGAAATATTCTCAAATTTTATTTCTTTAACATGGAAAGGTGCTGTAGCAAAGATGCTTTTAAATCTTGTAAATTTAGGAGTCTTATTCCTAATGAGTAGCAACTTTAAAAAAATATCTTAAATTGCTCCAGGAATTAAAATGATGACTTTAGATATTTTCTTTATTTTTCTACAAATTCTGAAAAGTTCTCACCATCTCTATCACTTATTTAGGTGGTAGATTAACTTAGGTTATTTAACAATTCAAGAATGTAACAACAAAGGCATTATGGAAAGGACTTTTGTCTGATTATGGAAGAGCACAAAACAAAGAGAAAGTTGTAATCAATTACTGCTGCAACTTGATCTGATACAAAGCCATGATGTCTCCTGGTATTTACCACAACAGTGACAACTGAACTTCTTTGGAACAGTAGGGAAGTTTTTTTTTTTTGTTTTGTTTTGTTTTGTTTTTAGGAGACATGATAAACAAATTAATGTTTTATCAATTTACAATAAAATTTGAATCATATTCAAATGTTTTTAAGACATAAATTTTAAAATGATTTTTGTGGTTTGGATATGTGGTGTCCTCCAAAAGTTCATGTGTGGGCAATGCAAGGAAGTTGAGAGAGGAAACGCTTGGGTTATGATGACCGTAACCTTATCAGTGCATTAATCCCCTGACAGAGATTCCCTGGGAGGTAACTGTAGGCAGGTAGGGTGTGTCTGGAGGAGTGGGTCACTGGGGGAGTTCCTTTGGGGTTTATGTCTTGTTCCTGGTGAGGGAGCTCTCTCTCTGCTTCCTGGTGGCCAAGTTCTGAGCCTCCTTCCTCCATCACTTTCTTCTGCCATGAGCTACAGAGTTGGATGTCTACGAACTGAGTCCTCTGAAACTATGAGCCTCCCCTCAATTTGTCTTTATTTAAATGTTCTTGTCAGGTCTTTTGGGTACAGGAACGCAAACTAAGAAACTGTTGATATGAAAACCTAAACATGAAAAATCAAAAGAAAATAACAAATCCATATTGAGATAATGGTTAAAATTCTAACTTAAAACCAAGTGAACACTGCAGACCCATATATCTGTTGAAAAATATAGCAGAGAAAAATAACTTATTGCAGTACTGCATAAGCAAGCCAAAAAATGCAAAATAATGAGGCTTAAACATAAATTTCACAGCACACAAGAGTTACTCAATATCAAAGAGGCCACACTCCTGGTCTTTCAGTGTGAAGGAATGTACAATCAAGCAAAGAAAATTCATTAGGATGGCATTAGGGGAAAAAAAGCACCGTAAAAATTTAAAAGTTAATGCCTATTTGTGAAAGAGAAAGCCTATTTAAAAATAAGTAGTACAGGGGCTGGAGCGGTGGCTCAGAAGTTACAGTGCTTGCCTGGCATGCACCAGTATGGGAGTTCAAACCCCAGCAAAAGGTACTCAATGAAGTCTTGGGTTAGTGAGAGCCATATGAAAACTCAATAAAAATTGTTTCTCTCTTTGTCTTTCTCTCACTGTCCCTCTCTCTTTAAAACAAACAAAAGAAGTAGTACTAATATAGAGAAAAAATTCTCTATAAGCTAACATTTTAATTTTCAATTAAGTTCAGCTATTGGGAAAGGTTTTGGAATCATCTATAAAAGGTTATCGTAGCATAGCTGTGGTTAAACAATGGCAGTATTCAATAGGTGCTGGGTGCCCATGTAGTAAATCAGTATTTGTCAGGAGGTTGGTACTACTAAATTCCTGAGAAAGGAGTCCTAGAAAAATATTTAGATAATGATATTTAACTTGTTTGCAAATGTGTTTATTTTAATGTGCTTAGCATCATTTGAGCAATCCTTCTGATAATATATTTAAATTTGCAGCATTCGATTTTGTGACTTGAAGCATTTCATTTTTAGTATTCATATGAACCACCCAGAATGAGATTCACTGTAGTTTTGATTTTATTTAATTGTATTCTTTCAATTTCTCTTGCATATACTTTGATGTCTAACCTAAAAAGTCATTATAAAATTAGGATTTACAAAAATCATATAAATGAACCTTTTTTTAGTATGGATTATGAACATTTTATTTTCTATTTTATTATTTTTTTGTATCCTACATTACCCACAGTGGCTTGCATTACTTTCATAAATGAGAAAAACATGCCAACATGTCATAATTATGATCAAGTATATACAACAAAATTCCTAAAGCAAAAATATTACCTTTTTTTATTAGATGAATATGGAGTTACAATTGAGGGGGAACCATTATCAAACAATCAAGAACAAATGTATATTTACATAGTTATCCAAGGCTGATGCCATATCATGGATGTCCCCCTTGGATTCCCCGTGATTCCATGATTCCTCCCAGAAGAACCCCTGTGTTATACGGACATCCTGTGGAGATCAGAGATCTCCTTCTGAGTTGATTCCCCCATACTCCCTCCCTCCAGTCTCCTAGATATCCTTCCTAATCCCTCCCCTCACCTTGCCCCTCTCCCTACGCCTCCAGGTATCCTAGGCAATGATCCCCCAGTTTGTGTAAAAATTCATATATTTTGAAGTTATTACTAGCTTAGCCATCTAACATATTGTTTCCAGATGTATTCTAGCTTCCACAAATGAGAGAAAACTTTCAGCCCTTGAGTCTCTGAGATTGGGATACTTCACTTAGCATAAATTTTTCCATCTCCATCCATTTGGCTGCAAAAGCTATAATATTGTTTTCTCTAATGGCCTCGTAGTATTTCATTGTATATACGTACCAAAGTTTTTGAACCACCTCGTCCAGTGAGGAGCATCTGGGTTGGTTCCACAGTCTAGCTATAGTAGATTAAGCTGCTATAAACATTGATGAAGTTGTATCTGTATAGTATGCTGATTCTAACTCTTTTGGGAAAATACCCATAAGTGGGATAGCTGGGTCATAAGGTGGTTCCAGTCCTAATTTTTTGAGGAGTCTCCAGACCGCTTTCCAGAGTGGCTGAACCAGTTTTCAGTCCCACCAGCAATGTGACAGTGTTCCTCTTTTCCCACAGTACCTCCAGCCATCATGTTATTAAAAGAAAAAAAAAAGCTCACTTTTAAGTCACCAAATTGATTTTTAAAGTATAAAATAATCAATTTTTTAAACAGTAGAACTTCTTACTCCTATCTAACAGCAACTTAGAACTCTCCTCAGCTTATTCTCAATTTCTATGAGATTGCAAGCAAATAAGATTCTTTTAAATGTACCTTTAAAATCTTTTACTAAGAATACAATGGAAAATTTCATCATGCTAATATTTATGAAAAGACTTTTTACTTGATATCTTACTTAAACTTCGTACTTTAACCAAGTATTATTTTGTGCAATGGTAACGTGTATTTTCAGAAATATTTTGATTATTTAGAAAGAAAATCCATTGGAATAGACTATGACTGGTCTCATCACTCTTAGCAGACTTAAGTGACTGATGTATTCGAGTTCCTAATTTAATGTGGCAAATTTCTATTGCCCACAGACATTAGGAGATTGCATTAGCTTTTCCATGGAGAGTGCCAGTGGCAACTATAAACACAGCAAAACAGAATTAAACTGAATTTTCTCAGCTCTTAATATACTTAATCAATACTTTGTCTTGATTGTGCAAGATTCTGCCCTATTGTACAAGAGGATGTTGTTTTCATAAACCTCTAAAGCAGAGATATCATGGTTTTCTCACAAGCCTTTTGCAAAATAAAAAGTTATTTTTAAAAGTGTTTTTCCATGGACACTTCCAAACATACGTAAAAATAACATAATAGGGGGTTGGAGCAGTGGCTTGGTGGTCACAGTGCAGGCCAGGCAGGCACAAGGACACAGGTTCAAACCCCAGCACCACATGCACAACAAGGTGTCAGAGCAACGAAAGTCACATGAAAATTTAAATAAAATTGATTCTCTCTCTCTCTCTCACCGTCCCTCTCTCTTAAAAATAATAATAACATAATGGTATATTCACCCTGAACTACCCACTGGGCAGCTTCTACAACTGTCAAAAATCGGCCAGACATATTTTATCTACTCTTACAAATACACTTAAAAAAAACTTGAAATAATTATAGATTCATTGGATGTTTTGAAACAAAATCCTCTACAGTACAGAGAGATTCCATGAACCCTCCTGCAACGGAAATATTTTGCATGATTACAGTAAACTATCAAATTTGAAAACTGACTTTGCAAAAAGTTTTCATTTTCCACCAGTTTTTCCACATGTGCGTGCACGCATGCTCGTGTGTTGTGTCCGCGTGTGTGCGCACACTCTTTAGTCACCACCCACCGTGATGCAGAGCTCCTCTGCCCTCCCCCGCAGTGGCTCTCTGTGTCCCCACCCTCTCCCCACCCCACAGCTCTTAACCCCCAAACCACTCCTCTGTTCTTGTCTCTGTGGTTTTGTTACTTTGTGAATTTTACACAAAATTTTACACAGTGACTCTTGTGCACTGGGTCTCACGCCCCGGAGAGCCCTGAGTGGTCAGTGCTCCCAGCCCTGAGTGGTCTGTGCTCCCACCGTCCACTCCCGGCAGGACACCAGCCTGAAGCAGGGTTTGGCCACCAGGAGCAGAGCTGAGACCTTTTGTGAGCAGGTGTTTGTGTGAACACACGATTTGCTTCTCTGGCACAGATGCCCAGGCTGTACTTGCGGGGCTGTGAAATGAGCTGGTGTTTAGTTTTGGAAGAAGCTATTCTCAAATTGTATTGCTCATTTGTGTGCATCTAGGAAAACGTGACAACCAATCCCATCGTTATGTAAAAGTATAATGCACTAATAAAAATATTTAAAAAAAGAAAAGCTGTTCTCCAGCGTGACAGTGACGCTCCCCACTCCATCAGCTGGGCATCAGCCACCAGCCAGGTCCTCTGCACCCCACCTGCACTTAGCATGACCCGTTCTCATGGTGTGGTTCTGACACGGGACAGAGATGTCCTCCTGCTTCCCACTTCATTCCCCAATAGCTGTTGGTAATGAGCTGAAAAATTCACTCTTAATTTGAATGACCCACCCAATTCACCTGTGAGTTTTTAAAGGGGACCTTTATAACAAAGCTGTTAATGACATTGGTCACTGTTGTGTTTGGACTTGAGTTATCCCCCAGATCTCCTATGTTAATGCAGGAGTGTTCAGAGGCAGGGTGACTGGACGGAGAGCTATGACCTACTCAGTCTATCCTAGCTAGAAAGGATGGAGCAGTAATGTGGGCAGGCAGGGCTTGGCTGGAGCAGGTGGGCTGGGGGTATGCCCTGGAAGGGTGCTGCTTTCCCGCGCCCCTGTTCCCAGCTCTCTGCTTCCTTGCTGCCCTGGCTGTCACAGGGAGCACCTCTCACCGGTGGGGCCCTTCCTCCATGCTGTCCTAACTGGGTTCTGGCCCAGAGCCCTGGGGTGGGCTCTCTGGACTGAGACCTCTGACACTGTGAGTCCTCAGGTATTTTGGTTGCGGCCCCACCCTGACGGGTGCAGTGATTGGCAGGTTTACCTGTCCTCATGTTGCCTGTTTCTCTGTTTCCATGTTTCTCTTTTCTCTAAGGTTAATTTCCTGGAAGGGGTGCTGCTTTCTCAATACTTTCTCCCTGTTCCTGTAGTAGTGATTCCTCTCTAACATTGTCTGCCCCTCAGGTTTTGCTCATTCACGCACTGACATTTTTAAAAAATGGTAAAGAGGGTAATTCAAACCTGTGGGCAAGCTCTCATTTTCTACGTTGGTTTGCAAGTTATTTGCATATTATTGCAAAGTTTGCAAGTATGTTATTGTGTCCCACATAAGGAAGAAAGAAACACAAACAGACTGCTCAATAACTGTAGAAGTAGTTGTGCAGGATTTTTATGAATTGAAAGTTCTGGAAATGTCCGGAATGATTACTTCCCATGTAATCATGCTAGTGGATGTACATACGTGTAACCCCTTGGGCATGAAGCAGTCAAACTGCAAGCTTAGCGCGTGGCAGGGTGCGCCACAAACCACAGATGCAACACAGATATTCAACGGAGGGCCCGTGAGGTGTGATCCAGGTGAAAGTCAGTGCTGGCCCCCGGTCTAAGCACGGATGCTGTGCGGTGCTCCTTTATCCTATTTCTCTAAGCCAGTTATGGCAGAGGGCCTGCTGGTGATTGCAAATGTTTGCTTTTCAGTTTCCTTATTACCATTTCCCTGGGCAGGGTCCCTGGGGCTCTGCTGCTGCCTGGCCTCTCCTCTGGGAACTTGCCTGGGTGGCTGTCTGCAGAAGACTTTAGATTCAGCTCCGTGCTCTCCCTCTGACCCCTCAGCAGCTTGATTCCACTCACTGAGGGAATCTACTGGGGCATTAGCGTTCCCAACTCCTAAATCAATGAGGAGCTTCAGTGCACAGCATCTGAGCTGCTGTGGCACGCTGCATTCTCCTCTGTTGTTCTAGCTCTCCCAGGGGACTGTTCCGAGATGTCCACTGTGCATCGAGGATACAGACATGGAGAGAAGGAGGGTCACGGATGCTTCATCTGGGACCAGGATCAATTTGGTGACTGCAGTCACTTTTGCCTGCCTGTATTGGAAACCAGACAGCTGTGATCAAAGCTGCAACACTCTTCCACCTAGGCACCCAACAATTTGTTGTGTGGGCTTTCTGCACATGTCCTTGGCCAGGCTGCAGACTCCTGCCACATCCAGGGACATTTAGGAGCCTTCTTATGCACCTCTTGGTTCAGGGAAGTTGAGGTCTGTTCCTTGAAATGCAGAGATGTCACTTTGACCCTGGTGTCACCTGCACACCTCTGGACAGCTCTGCTGGACTTGAATTTTCCCCTGCCCTTTCTCATACAGCATGTTCCTAGCCCTAGCCCTGCCCTAAGCTTTCTGCCATCTCATAAATTCACACTCAGCCCCTATCCTGGCACCACAGTGCACACAACTGGCTTGTACCCTCAGTTCCTGTCTGTGGGTGGGCATCAGACCTTGTCTCTTTCAAGTGTGCCCATTCACTGCCCAACAATGACTGGGCCTAATTCCACCCAAAATTTTTTTTCATATGGATATGTTAAAGGCATAATTTGAGTGCGTAATAAGGGCCATGTTTCTAATCCTTTACTCTAAGAAGAAATCTCAATATTAGGAATTTTAATCACAGCAATGGAAGAAGGGGAATCATTTTTTGAGAGAGAATGCTATTTTTTTATCTTCTTTTTTTTTTATTTGCTTGTGTATGGGGTGCTGGCGATCGAACTCAGGACCCTGTGCATGCCAGGCAAGTGCTCTACCACTGAGCCACATCTTTACCTTGGGGAATCTTTTTTGACTAGCTGACACTTTGGACCATTCCCACTGTGCCTAAAGGTAGAGTGGGCCTGGTCCCTGGAAGTGGAGAGTCAGGACATTTCTATAACACTTACATGCAAACACTGGCAAGGACAACCTTCAGGAGGGGTGGTGGCCAGGTAGGTGGCCTTACATGTGCTACACACTTCCGCATTTCCTGTGTGTGCTTTCCAGCATACCATGGTTTTCTCAAATGATTTGTTTACTCACTGAGAAGCACACAGTGAGCACCTACTACCTACCTGCAGGAGTTTTTACGTGACAAGCGGTTAGGACTATGTAAATAGCCCACATTTTGTACAGAAGTCACCCTGCCATTGTTTTTGGAAAGTGGTGGAAGACGTGATTCCCAAGGGGATATGATGTTTTCGAAGTGAATGCACTGGGAGGTGATGAGGATGTTCCTAGCAGTCCTCTGTTCTCTGAGCCATGCACCCACCCTGCAGAGCAGAGCTGTGTTCTGTGCCCATCACGTGCGCTGCAGGAGCAGGACCCAGGGGCTGAGTGGGAGAAGTTAAGTGGGACAGGGTGCACTGCTTGGGAGACTTCCTGATGGTCTGAACCAGGGAAGGCAGCCTGACCCAGATTCTTGATAAAAGAAGTGTAAAGAATGAACCGGGAGCAAAAGCAAGAGGAAAATGCAAGCGGTGTGTTTTTAGGGCAAAGAGATAAAAGAACTAAGGGTGACCGTGGGGCTTCAAGCAGGAGGCCTGCTAAGATATAACATGATTAAAAATAGAAAAAAAAACCCCACCTAGGAATATAATGCACAGCAGATTTGTAGAAGTATGTAAAGAGAAATTTTACTTTGGGTCTATTGTGACAATCTTGGGGAACATGGAGGTCAAGACAATAGTTTGGCCCTGGAGCTCAGAAGAGAGACTGGAGCTGGAAATGTGGATTAAGGAGCAAAGCAGAACTCAATAATAATAAGTAATAATAATAATAATAATAATAATAACCATTTGCACAGCATTTCATACGTTACTCATAATTTTTTTTTCTTTTGGTACCAGGGATTGAACCCAGGGGCACTTAACCACTGAGTCACATCCCCAGCCCTTTTTATAGGCACACACCACCACGTCCTGCTTAGACATGATTCTTTTCCTTTAAATATGGTAAGTAATTTTATTGTGCCAGCAGCTGATGAAGTAGGTCTTACTAACATTCCAGTAACCAATTATTTACCAATAACAAGCGTCACATGGAGCCCAAGTGCCTGGAATTCCAGCTTGGAAAGGATTGAGAGGTGTGTTTGGGGAGGTCCCGAATGCAGGGGTTGGGAAGATGCAGTGGAGATGCTATCTGAGCAGAGGGGTGCAGGAAAGCCCACTGAGCAGTGGGAGGGTGGTGACGTCCCTGGACTCATTCCAGACACGAGCACGCTTAGGACACAGAGAGGGAAGAGAGGGCAGGAAAGGCTGGCAGCCGGGCTCCCTAGGGGTGCCATGGGTGAATTCCCCAACCTCTGTGACCTGAACTGAGTTAAAATGGAGAAACAAAGTGGAGCTGGGCACGGAGAGGAACCCTATTCACTGCCAACCTCATTAGCACCACTAATGGTTATAAACAGATAATTTGCAAGGAGATGAAAGAATCCAAATTCTTGTTGCCAATACTAAATATTTAACTAATGAAAAATATAGGTTCTGAATTGGCTGTGAAAATCTCAAATGAGTTAAATTTTAAATACTTTGTGCCCTGGAGACGATGTTTCAATCCCTGATTTGCCAGATGGGGTGTGAGTCACAGCACAGGAAATAACACTGGGTTTCAATTTATTTTGCTTGCACAAAGGATGTGGACCTTCTGAAACCAGTCACTGTGTGGATGAGACGAACACCCAAAGGGAGGCAGTCAGAGGATGGTGCTCTGCTGTGCAGACCCCAGCACTGAACCCGAGCAGGGCTGCACTCTGTGCAGCAGCCAGGGATGGCAGGATCCGGGCACCCTGGCCACAGCAGCAGTGGAAGTGCTGCTCCTTCCATCCAGGATGCAGAGGCAGACTTGGACCATCAGAGAGATTTATAGAACGCTGACTCTTAGCAGGGGAGGGGATGCGGGTTTCCCTGGCTCCCCTCCCAGCCCCTACGTCTTCTTTGGAAGCTCCTATGTTAGATGATTCGAATGTAAAGCTCTGTCGTAAACCATCGTGTCCTGATCCCTTGCCCTTACCCTCCATAGTCATGAGGGTATGAAATAAAGAGAGGGCAGTATGAGCTCATGAACTAACAGGGCTCGATGTCAGTTTAAACAAGGGCGGGATAAGGAGCACGTCTAGCCCAAGCTGCAGGAGTCCGCTCTCCTCTTCTTCTCACGGTCCTCTTTTTTGATTTTCTCTCTTCTGCTGTGCACTTGAACAGAAGAACATGGTTCCGATGACCTCAGCTTCCTGGTGTGGGATGGGTTTCTTTCCTCACCGCTGCCCTCACCCCACCCAATGTTCTACCACTCTGTCTTCCCCACTTCCTAAGGGCCTTGCATGACTCACCCCACTACAGTATCACAGTGCCAAAGCTCAAAGTGCCTCTGCTGCCCACCCCAGGGCGCTGCCCTCTCTCCGATTTGGGGGATGCACTCCTCAGAAGCAGGGAGCAATTTTAAGTGGCAGCTCACCCACCTGCTCGGCTTCTCTATGCAGATTTCGCTGGCTTCCTTCCTATCCCTCTGTCTCCGTCTGCCTCTCAGGCACCTTCCCCCTTCTCTGTCCTTTGTTTCTTCATTCATGGAGAGTTCCTCCTCTTCTTCCTCCTCCTCCCATCATCTTCCAGCTCAGCGAGGATTCTTGGGGACCTCTCACGCCCATGCAGCTGCTCTAGAAGGTGACCCCACAGCAGCCCATGGGCCCCTGTGCTCCTGAGAGGTCTCCTTTGTCCTGCCAAGTTTGCCCTAACAGTGAGACCATCTTTACATTGAGAGGTCTTCCTGCCTCTTCTGGAACATTATGAGAATCTAGAAATATCATCCTGTATTTCCTCCTGAGCCCATTGAGCAGCACCCGTGTGGCTGGACTGCAGACTCCTCCGATACAGCCCCTCCCAAGATCACCAGCGCTTGCACTGTGACTGGACCCTCCAGAGTGTCCATGACGACCTCTGTGGTCACCGTTTGCTCAGAATTTGATCTTTATTGTTGGACACTTAAAATAGATTCACCTGTGATTAATAATGTATGTCTGGTTAGGGAAAATTTTTAACAAATTAGAATGAAATAGGAATGTTTCAATAATCATGTTTTTCTTCATTGAGCAATGCAAACATACTGCCTCTCTAGTTAAGTACTAAAATGTTGAGGTTTATCAAGAATTAGAAGTAACATCAGATGGCTCAAAATTCTATATTTGAACATGACTTTTGATTTAATAGAAGATTATTTTTAGAGCAATTTTAGGTCAACAGCAAAATGTAGTGGAAAGGACAGAGAGTTCTCACACACCCCATGTCCCCAATACAGACACCCCTCCAGAGTGGTCCATTGGCCACACTGATGAACCTACACTGTCATGGCTTCAACAGCAAAGTCCATACTGTGCATTAGGGCTCACTCCTGGTGCTGTGTACACTACGGGTTTGGATGAATGGAAAGTGGCTTGGATTCACCATTACAGAGTCACTCAGAATAGTTTTACTGTCCTAAGAATCCAGGTGTCCCACCTATTCTTTCCTCTTCCTTGCTAACATTAGCAACCACTCATCCTTTCACTGTCTCCATGATTTTGCCTTTTATGCAATATTATACAGTTAGGATCACACAGCAAAAGTAGTCTTCTCAGACTGACTTTCTCACTTAGAAAAATGCATCGAAGTTTCCTCAGTATCTCTCCATGGCTTGAAAGCTCATTTCTTTCTAGCACTGGATAACACTGCATTATCGGGATATGCACAGTTTGTTTATCCATTTGCCTACTGAAAGACATTCATGCTGTTTCCAGGTTTGGCATAATGAACGAAACTGCTATACACATTTGTTTGTAGCTTTGTGTGTGGGCAAACATTTTCAATCCGTTTGAATACTGAAGGATACAATTGCTGGATCACGTGACCTTATTCTCCATTCTTTCCCTTTTGTCTACAAGTCTATGGAAAGGCACGTAGCAGGAGAGCTGCCCGAGCCTACCACCAGAGAGGAAGGTGGCCTTGGAAAGAGACCTGTCCAGGTAGGGCTTCAGACACTGTTGTTAATTCAGAGCTGAAACACAATGGAGATTTCTGCTGAATTGCAAAGCAAAGATAAACTTGGAAACACCCCGTGGCCCAGTTTTCTGTGTTCTACGACAGTCATCATTACTGTTTCAAAATTCATTTTTTATTTGAATAATCTCCTTTTTGACAACTGAAGAGGTCACTGCTCAGGAACAGAGGGAATCATACAAATGAATCATCCCACATCTAAGTGAAAGCCTCTCCTCGGTCCATTTCTGTCTTGTTAAATATTTATGAATTCTAAACCATGACTCCTGGGCTTGTGTCACCTTTTACTGCTTAGTTTGCATCTTGGGGAAACCCTTTTCCCCATTTTTGGTTTCACTACAAAGTTTTCTTTTCAGCAAGTTTATGCTAACTCTTCACCCTCCCTTTATAGTTTGATGTCTCTTATTGGTTAGATTTCAGAAAAGTGACTGAGGATTTTAATAGATGTTAACTCTGGGAAGAATCCTGGTGGCACGTGGGAAGATTTGACTCATGCTAATATTTTTTTAAATGCTATTTAAAATCATGATAAGCTCTAGGTAACAACGCATCTCATTAAAGAGTTGAGATCTGATACTATGAAGTTTTACCTGCAACTCTAATATAAACATAGATTAGATATATTTTCCATCACCCCTGAGAAGTTGTCCTGTCTTTACTTAAAGTGGTGAAATTTATATGGCTTCTGTTGGCATGAGAGCACAATGGCCTTCTCAGGAGGAAGCTTCCAGGTAGAAAACTCTAAGGCTAGAGGATATTTTGGAAAGAGTGTTCCGCTACTTAGCTTTCCCACTAAAGTTGAATAAATACTGTCATAATGTTAAAGTTGATTTTCCAACATTATGACTTAAGCCAAAGCTCTCCACGAGGCAGTAGACACTAGATATGCTCACAGATCAGCATTGGGAGGGACATCTAAAACCTTTATTTACTGGTGAGAAATCCGAACCCCATGCAATGAGGTGCTGGACCCACAGCCATCCCTTTAGCCACTGGCAATACCAAATACAGCCAGTGTTCTCACCAGTCCTAAGCCTGAAGAGCATTGGCTGAGATTTTTCAACATGCTTGACTAATATAGGCACCCATCCGTTTCCGGGGAGAATATATTGAGTGGCTGGCATCCAGGAGCAGTGCTGAGGCCCAAGAGGGTGTCAAAGGTAGCGTCCCAATTGCTCCACTCCTACACTCACTAAGATTCCTTGGAGGACACTTTGCTAAATGATAACTGCATCTTCAGAGGTGCAGACAAATTAAAATGTATTTTCGAAGTCACCGAAATTGATTTATTGCACAAGGCTAACAGGTCGATCTAGAGAGAAGAATGGAGGAAAAAAGAATGTAAGATAATCTTTTAAGGAAACATTATAAACATCTGTTTTGGTTAAGAAAACCTCACAACCATTTTCCAAGTGACTTTTTGTAGTCTTTTAGTTATTTTCAGCAACCTCTGTTCACGTTTATTTTTCTGCTTGTTCAACTGGAAGTGGTGGAAGGGCTTAAAAAGGCGTTTCCGAACATGAACAGAGGCTGCTTGCACCTTTCCTATTCATTTCCCTGTTAACTATTTTTCAGGGTGTCCTGACCACATTATTTAACTAGCAAATGCTCTACCACCCTCTTAGAGACTCTCCCGCTCTACCCTGGTTTACAAATTCAAAACCCAAAGCAATGAGCAAACATACTGCCAAGGAAAATGTTGTGCATTTATCAGAAAAAATAAAGCTACTTAGTGTTGATTTCCTGCTAGAGACAATGTTAGGAAAACAGATGAAAAGCATATCCTATGTCAGAAAAGCAACACAGTTTGAATGAAAAAGCAGATAATGACCATCCCTCACCTGTGACTTAATGGCAGTTTTACATCTGCTAATGGAGACAGAAAGGGCACTTTTCTGGGTCCGCAGGGACCAGAGCCAGCTTCCGGCAAAGGCATAACTTCCGTTGAATGTCCTCTCAGCAAGTGCAACCCAAAGCAAGCCCCCGAGGGAAGGCAGCCACAAAGAAGCAGTCCAGGGTGCCATGGGGGCAGGGAGATGCAGGTAAGTGCCAGGCACCTGCACAGGCTGCTCTGCTTCCCCAGGAAATGACAGCAGAGGGAAAGAGGAGGAAGACAGCACAAGGTGATGCTTCGCAGGAAGACATCATGCTGAAACCCAAAACGCTGCTTTGACCTTCAGTACAACAGGCCAATTCACAGAAAAGAGCTGTTTTCATTAATCTGTTCCCAATGTTTACATTTAAAACTTCTAATTTATTTAAACAGTGCAAAAGTATATACCTGGAGAAAAATAAAAGCAAGCTCAGGATCCAGTTTTAATTTTTGGTGTGTGACAAAGAGCAGGACTTCACTGTGAACAAAGGGGTTATTGAATCTGGTTGCTAAGCAAATGCATCATTTCTTTTAATTAGTAGACTACTTTCAGAGCGGTTTTGGGGAAGCACTGAGTGGAAACTGCTGAGCTCTGTGGATTCGAGTCTAATGGCTCCCAAGCCTAGCTTCCCCTGTTAGTGACGTCCTCATAAGTGCAGCGCATGGCTGTGATCTAAGACCTGCAGTGGGGTGATGATTAGACACAAAACCAAAAACACAATACAGGGAAGGCAAAACTGGTATGCTGCATTCCGTTACAATTAGAAACTTCCGCTCTGCAAGAGGCTCTTAAAGGATTGAAAGACCGGTCATTGAGAACATGTTTGCAAAGCACATAGCCGATAAAGGACTGGTGTCTAAAACACGAAATAACTCATAGAAATGAACCGCATGAAGACCAAGCAAAGCACTCAGTAAAAATCCGGGCAATTACAGTGGCTGTTGTTTGTTTGCTGTTTTGTTGCTGGGATTGAACCCATGGGTGCTTAAACACTGAGCCACATTCCAGCCCTTTCGTTTTTTGTTTTTTTTTTTTTTAAATTTTGTGATACAGTCTTGCTAAGTCGTTTAGGGCCTCGCTAAATAGCTGAGGCTGGCTTTGAGCTTGTGATGTCCCTGCCTCAGCCTCCTGAGCTGCTGGAATTACAGGCATGCACCACTGCACCTGGCTGCAATGAAGATCTTAATAGACACTTCACCAAATAAGAGATACAGGTAGGTAAACAGTAAACAAACATAGATGACTTTTAAAGTCATGCTCTTCATCACCTAGAAATAATAAATTATAAGCTTGACAGGAAACTTTAAAATGTAAAAATAAAGAGAGATGAGAGCTTTCTTGTTACCATGCAATGACAAAAGACATTTGTTAGCCTAAGCATAAAAGACGATGTAACAAAGTGAAAGACTAATAACAAAATAAAACCCCGCTTTCGTGAGAGAGCACAGTACTACAGCATTCTGCTCTCGGCACAGTGCTGGCCACAGCTGTGCGGGGGGAAGGCAGTCCTAGTTCCACAAGCAGAGTTTATTCTGTTGAAGAAAAGTAAATATATGTCCCTGTGCTTAAGAAAATCCTTCCTAAACCACTTTTGCCATTTCTGTGCAAGTGAACTGAAGTTTTGTATTTTGGAACCAAACCAAATGTTTAATTAAAAAGTGAAATGAATATTCCTTTATATCTCACTTCTTTCATCCCTAACCCAAGTAGGCAGGAGTGGGAGGGTGATAAGATGATAAATGCAAAAGCAAGACACCCGACGTCTCCAGGGATTCTCATCTCCACATCTACCCACAGCAGCGCATTGGCCCCCTCCCCAGCGGCCCCGCAGAGGGACCACAGATGGGATCCAGCCACCGGGGCGAAGGACTCTTTACATAACATCCAATTATTTTCTGACTTTAACACACATCTCTGAAGTTCTGAGGCCCGGCATCTGCCTCTAATGTTGTGAGCTAACGATTGTCGCACGGGAATTGCCCTGCGGTGGAAGTGGGTGAGCTCAGGCCTGATGTGCTCTCTGCTTTCAGGCTTTTTGTTCTGACAAAGATGTGTCTGGGTATCAAATTCAGTTTCTGCCAGAGATACGCCGGACTCTGTGCTTACGCCAAGTGTTGATCTACTCTGTACCTAGAAAACCCCACCTTAGATTTTGACAAGTACTATCTTATGTGAGGCACAAATTGTAGGTAGAAAACTTCACCTATGTGTATTTATGTGTCCTAAACTATACCATGACGGTGAAAATTATCTGTAGGTATTTTATTTAAGAGAGGGAGGGACAGTGAGAGAGAGAGAGAGAGAGAGAATCAATTTTATTTAGTTTTTCATGTTGCTATTGTTGCTACAACACTTTGTTGCATACATGGTGCTGGGATTTGAACCTGTGTCCTCTTGCATGCCAGGCAAGCACCTTAGCACCTTAACCCCTCACTGTAGGCTTCTTTTCTTTCTTTCTTTCTTTCTTTCTTTCTTTCTTTCTTTCTTTTTTTGAGAGAGGGACATTGAGAGAAGGAGAGAAACAATTTTATTCAGTTTTTCATGTGGCTTTCACTGCTCAGACACTTTGACACTTTGTTGTGTACGTGGGCAGGAGCAATGTGCAGAGGTTAACCAAGGACAGACGGAGCTATGAAGTCAGGGATGTGCCAAGGGGTCAGGAAAGGGACTGCAGCTAATCTTGACCTCAGGCCAGAGACTGCACCTGGTCCTGGGTGTATGACAGCAGGCTCAGCATCTGGCCCTTGGGGAGCTCCCAGTCTGGCTGTGGACAGACCATGTGTAAGGAGCCACTCCAAGATGGATGTGGTGAGAAAAGGGCCGTGACCAAAGCTGGAGGAAGAAGCTGCTGGTTGTTAGGAGGAGGGATGCACCGACACCACCATGCAACGCCACAGCTGAGGGTCCCAGAGAAAGCTCATCACGCCATGCACTCAGATTCCCACACAGCTTTCACTGTGCATCCCATTTTCACCAGGAGCAATCATGCCAGCGCCCACGTAAACGCAACATGAATCCGTGAGCCACCTTGCTGAGGGGTGATGCACATATTGCAAGCTGGAGGTTTCATGCATGCAACTGCATGAAATGTGAATGGGTACCAACAATCACTGGTAATGATAACAGGCAATGATTGATAACGGCAATGGTAATGGGCAATGATTGATAACGGGCAATGATTGATAACGGGCAATGATAATGGGTAATGATAACTTTGGAAGTCTAACGATCCTTTCTTCAACAGTCCCCATGAAGTGGGCTTTCATTTAATAATGATTGACCCTCAGTCTCACTTTTCTTATACACTGTATACACTTCCTTGACTTTTAAATTTTATTATTCACTTTAATTATACCATAAAAGAGCATGTCTGATTTATGATTTTTTTTGGAAATTGTAGTTTTGATCATTAAAGGCTTGTGGCATTTTAGTTTCATCATAGATGTTGTCATTTTAGATTTCTGAAAATCTAAAGGTAAGATGACATGTATTGATTGAGGTTTGCGGTTTCCCTGGCTTATTAAGGATTTCATTGTCCTTAATACAAGTCATTAAAGTGGTTGGCCTACTTCCAACTGTGTGCCCAACTTTCTGCTCTTAAACATTAACCATTACAAGAAAAATGCAGGAGTACAATGTGGTAAGAGGAGCTAGACTGCTGTTTTAGCAATAAGCCTGACCCAAAATACATGTTTATATGTTTTTCCCCAGTGGTAGGGATGGAAACTTCTCTTTTAGCTTTTCTTCTTCCCAGTGTATCCCATTGTTGACTATCGTCACCCTGCTGTGCACTAGAACAGTAGAATGCATTCCTACTGTGTGTAGCATTGTACCTATCATCCAGCCTCCCCCGCTGCCCCTCCCTACCTCTCTTCCCAGTCCCTGGTAAGCACCATCCTGCTCTTCTATTCTATGGGATCCACTTTCCAGATCCCTCGAATTAGCGATATCATGCAGTGCTTGTACTTGAGGCACATCCATGTTGCTGTAAAGAACAGGATTTCACTTTTTATGGCTGCATAGCATTCCTGGGTGTGTGTGTGTGTATGTGTGTGCGTGTGCGTGTGTGCATGTGTCAGGTTTTCTTCACTCCTCCGTTCATCTATTGCTGATCTCGGATACTATGAATAGAGCCATTACAAACACAGAAGTCCAGATATCTCTTTAACATACTGATTGTATTTCCTTTAGCCAAAGGAACTCTACAGCCGTCCTGCTGGATCACGTGTTAATTCTGTTTTTAGTATGTTAAGGCATTTCTGTAGTTACCCCCATAATCACTGTACTAATTTGCATTCCCAGAAAACAGTTTGAGAATTCTCCTTTAAACCCATCCTTGCTAGCACTTGTTGTTTCTTGTTCTGTTAACAATAACTCTAACGCGGGCAGATAATACCTCATGTGGCTTTCATTTTAATTTCCCTGAGGTCCCTGGTGATGTTGAGCGCTTTCTAGCATACCTGCGAAGCATCTGCGTCTCTTTGAGAAATGTCTGTTCTAACACCCATCAGATTCGCATTCAGATCTACTCTTGATAATTCGAAGGACAACCATCTAGGACGTGCGCTGTTTGAGTACTGAGCAGAGTTTCACAATGAACCTGGATCATACTTGCCATTTGGAAATAAAGATGGAAATAAACAGATTATGACCAAGCAGGAATAAAAACTCCACATGGAGGGAAAGCTTCTCGTCAGGAACTGTTTGAAGCATGATAGTTTAGGACAGTTTGACCTTAATTCACTCTTCTCCAAATTCCATCAATAAATCTGTCCATTCTACAGGAGAGGCTGAGACAGAAGCCCTGGTGTCTTTAGATTTGATGGATTATGACACATGGGTGTGCATAACATGGTTACTACTGCTATGCAATTGTGTGGCCCCAAAGTTACACTGTCATCATCCAATTGGCAATTTTAAAAATGTGGATTATATTTCCTCTCAATTATTTGAAGAGTTAGGAATTTAGAAGCAAACAGCTTAGCAACCTTCTAAGAGCAATTGATTCACTAACCCTTTCATGAATTTGAGACACATGCACATAGGAGAAAGGGTCTTTCAATAGGACCGTTGTAGGCAAGTAGCAGGCGGGCCAGGCAGCAGGAGTTGGTTGTGCACTGCTAAAACCGGAGCCTCAGGTCTCACAGGGCAACCAGGGCTACTTGGCACCTGCTGCACAATTTTGGCTGTTCATACTCCAGTGTTTGGGATTTAATTATGAAGTCCCTGGTACATGGATATTAC
>PVKS010033266.1:0-21876 GCA_004027875.1 Aplodontia rufa
GAGAGAGAGAGAGAGAGAGAGAAGAAACTTACCCTGCACAAGGCAATGGAGGAGTTGCCTTGAATTGGTCAGGAACCACTTGAATTCAGGATGCCTAACTTGACCACACCAGGCTTGGGAATGTTCCTGAAAACCATTCGACATCCTCACCCACATCTCTATACCATCAGAGCTCCCCTGGGGTTTGGCTATCCCTAGACCCTACAGCAAGACAAATAGCATTGGTGTAGGATGGCAGAAATTCTACCAGACAGCAGAGAGCTGGGGTTGAATGGGGAGCAGGACGGTGGGGACAGCCTGTCCTCTCAAACAAGAAATGTCCTAAATTCACACTCAGGAAGGTCTGGGAAACAGGGAGGTGAGCGAGTGGTGCAGGATGACCCCTGGAGGGACCAGCTCCCCTGGTCAGACACTGTCCCTAGAACTCTGGGTGAGGGATATACCACGGTCTCTGTCTTTAGTGAAAGCCATTCTGGTGTTTTTATCCCAGAGCCTCTGGTGCAGGTATAATCCATGCTGCTACTAGGCAAAGTCACAGGATGATCAGAGACTCGGCCTTCACACTGGGCAAGCCACCTGGTCCCGCTTTCTTACTAAGTTAGAAGCTTTAGTCTGGCAGGTAAATAAGCCACTTTTCCTCTTCACTTTTACCAGGTCCACAGCTTCATGCAAATGTCAAAGACAAAGTTAAAATCATCTTTAAAAACATGGCAACAAGACCCTACTCCATACATGCCCACGGGGTGAAGACCAACAGCCCCACAGTGACGCCAGCACTTCCAGGTACTTGTGGTGGGAGGGAGCACCTTAGGGACATCACAGCCTCACCATGGGTGGCTGTTGCACAGGTGAGTGTGACCTGAGGCGGTGAAGGGGAGGTGGGGAGGAGAGGGGCTGCAGGGAGTGTGTCCACATGTATGCTCCTGTCCAAGCACATGCTCAGTCCACGACAGTCACAGAAGAGCCAAATGGAACAGCCTATAGGGGCTGCACGGCCACAAATCTTCAAGGGTGAGCTGGAGAAACGCTCCCTCCCCACTCAGTGGGGACATGCCTCAGATGGCACCTGGCACCAGCTGAACCACATGTGGCCACGCGTCTCAGGCCTGTCTCCCAGATAGGGTCTGCAGCATCAGAGGCTGCTGCTTGGAATTTTTTTTTTGATGGTTTAATACAAAGTTTATTTTTAAAATACCAAATTAGTTTCCTAGGACTAATGAAACCAAGTGCCCCCAAACTGGGTGGCTTAAAACACAAATTTATTGTCTCATGGTTTCCAGATGATGGAAGGGCCATGCGCTCTCTGGTGGCTCTATGGGAGCATCCTCCTGACCCTTCTAGCTCTGGTGTTTACAGTGGATCTCATTCCTTGGCTTCTAGATGCATCACTCCCGACTCTGGGCCACCTCCAGCATGCATCTTCCCTCTGTGCACATCTGACTCTATCTACCCTTCTCCTTTTTATAAGGACGTCAGTAACACTGGGTTAGGCGCCACTCCTCTGAGTTCATTTTAACTAAGTACCTCTGTATAAGGACTAATTTCCACATAAGTTCACATTCCAAGGTACCAGGAGTTACAACGCCTGCATACCTCCTTTGGGGAACACAGATCAACCCAGAACTGTGCATGGTGTCGATGTTTTTGGTCAGTGGGTCCCTTTCCCATGCACGGGGATTTAGGAACCAGCTTCCTCTCACTGAGTAGCCCCACTTTCCCCTGAGACTTCTGCATCATCTGTGTCCAGCTGATGAAGGGAAGAGCGAGGAGGTGGCTTGTAGCCTCATACCCACATTGGCCCAGAGTTGGTGCCATTTGGAGTCTTAAATGCCCTGTATCTAGTCCAGCACCCGGCACGTCCTAGCAGCTCTGCAAATGTTGAGAGTTTTCTTCTATTAGCTGTAAAGTTGGTTTCTAGGGAAAAGGCTATGTTTTCAATAACATAGCAGTTCCCAAATGCGTCAAATAAGAAAGAAGAATAAACTGCTCTGTAGAGTTGCTCTTCTAAACTTAGGGGGACAGAAATAAAAGTCCCTGCCCTGGTGGTGTTCACGTTCTTCCAGGGGAGGTGAACAGATCTTCTGAGGGAGGTAAAAGGTGACCAGAACTGCAGTGGACGACTCAGCGGGGTGGGGAGTGCCAGGGTGCTGTTTTAGGGCAGTCAGCAGGGCTGTTTTGAGGAGGTGACGTTGATGGAGCCATCTAAAAGATGCAGGGTAGTGACTCTTGGTGGTTGTGGGGGACGACCTCAGGCCACTGAGCTGGCAGTGAGGTTGGCAGGTCCAAGAAACAGCAAGGAGGCCAGAGATAAGAGCAGGCGGGACAAACAGGACAGACTTTGTGACCAGGGACAGCTGGGGCCAGGGTGGAGGCGGAAGGACCTAGGAGGCCATGACCAAGTGGAGAGTTTGTTCTAATCACTTCTGTGAGGACCTGAGTGGAAGGGTGGGGGCCTGGCAGACGCCTTGTAAGGGGCAGTTTTGGCTGACAGGTGGGTAAGGGACTATGGGGGCAAGGGCAGCATCTGGGACCCGTTTTAGGAACCAGAGTTCATCTGGGTAAACATTTACCAAAATCACGGAGATTTAGAACAGAGTAGAGCAGCTGGAGTGGGTGAAGTTGTGGTGTTGAAATGTCCTGCTGAAAGTGGCCCTGGGAGAGGGGCCAGAGCTGGCTCTGAGGTCCTGGACACCGACCAATGGTGGAAGAGGGCATGGAGCAGATATGCTTCTGCAGCCTCCTGTCCTAGGTAAAAGCAGAGGTGGAGACAGTGTGTTCAGGTGGTGAATCCATATTTCTTTCTTTTTTTTTTAATTCGTTAAACATGGTCTTACAATTAGAAAAATATGGAACGCTTCATGAACTTGCCTATCATCCTTACACAGGGGCCATGCTAATCTTCTCTGTGTCGTTCCAATTTTAGTATATGTTTTGCCGAAGTGAGCACGGTGAATCCACATTTCATATTCTCAGTAAAATGTTCTGCTCCAAGGGTGAGGACACAGGAACAGCTAAGGACACGGAAACGTCCACCACCTCCCTTGAGACCAGCCTTGGGTCTAGCTTGACCCCTGCTGGAGGTCCGATAGACTCTGCAGGTTAGGGTCTGACGGCGGTGCTGAGTGGGCAGAGCAGTCAGGACTGGTGAGTGGGCATGGTGGACAGTTCAGGTCTAAAGTGGTGACCCAGGAGGCCCCAAGGTGATCTGAAATAGAGATGGGACTGGAGAAAAGCCCAGGGCTGTGGGGAGAAGGAAGGGTCCTGGCAAGGTAGGAGGATAGAGCAACTGTCCAGCTCCTAAGTGTTGAGGACCACATATCCTGCATGTGTGGCAGAGTTTGGACATGTCATCATGTCATTGAGCCGGGAGAGGAAGAGGTGTAAGGGCTCCACACCAGGGACCCTGAGCTCAGTGAGGAGATGACAGGAGAGGAGGAGAGGAGGCCAAGACAAAGCCAAGGGAACTGCACAGGACCGTCCCACACACACACAGAGATGACCGAGGGGATGGTGCTGGGCACCGCAGGACAGCCCCTTGGTGACTGAAGGGAAAAAGCATATTAGGGAACACAGCTCAACCTAAGAAAAATGGGTTTGCAAAGCTTCTTCAAATGATGATCCTGGGACAGAAGTGTATCACAGCCAGTTCATTCAGTTGAGACACACTAATGACAAAAAATACCTTACTGTGGATCTTTGTGTTTAAAATGTATATATATACCATGGAGTTTTACTCAGCAATTAGAAACAATGATATTGTAGCCTTTGAAGGTAAATGGATGGCTATGGAAGAAATCATGCTGAGTGAAATCAGCATAACCCAGAGAACCAAGGGTCGAATGTCTCCACTCATCTATGGAGGCTGGAGCTAGACCCTGGCCATTGAGAAAGAAGGTCTGTTATCATGTTTATATCCGGATAAGGTGTAATGCCATACAACCTAAGGCATTTGTAGAGATGTATTGGGAAAGGGGGGAGGGATAAGGGTGGGTAATTGGGGGAGCTCTTGGGGATAAATCTTAATTTTCAGAATTTTTATATGTATTATATTATTTTATTAGAAGCTTTTGATTGTTCAACAAATAAATCTCTGAATTAAAATTTTTTTATTAAGTTGTTGTATAATCATAAATATGTATAAAGTAACAATATGAAATGCACTTGATATTAAACCAGTTAACCCCATATCGCTCACACCCAAGTCTCGAGATTCTTCTATAGTATGTGCTTATTTTTTTTAATACTTTAAGAGAGAGAGACAGTGAGAGAGAGAGAGAGAGCAAGAGAGAATCAATTTTATTTAGTTTTCTCATGTAGCTTTCAGTTCTCTGAGACTTTGTTGAGTACATGGTGCTGGGGTTTGAACTTGCGTACTCGCACATGCCAAGCAAGTGCCAAAACCACTGAGCTACCACTCCAGCTCCTATTATGCGCTTACAATAGATATAAATATCTACATATATACACATATTTTTATATATGTATGTATATACATATATGTGCATATATACATATATATATGAGATTGTTAATTTTTCAGAATTAAGTGATTAAAGTATTATTTGACTTCTGGGAGAGGTTTAATATTATGCCTCATTGTTGACTGACTCCCTAAATCCCTATCTTCCCTCCCTTTCCCACCCCTTGGCCTCTCCCTGCCCCCTACCTCACTTACATATCTATGGCTCTAAATTATGTGTTGCTCTGAATCTAAGTACCTTTCACCCAACCCTGGGTTTAGCTCCAGGCTCACTGGGTTTGGCTAACTTTGCTCAGCATAATTTCTTCCATTGCCATCCATTTACCTTCAAAGGCTGTAATGTTATTGCTTCTAATAGCTGATTAGAACTCCATGGTGTGTGTGTGTGTGTGTGTGTGTGTGTGTGTGTATCTGTATATATACTCATATCTATCTATCTATATCGATATAGATATAGATGATATAGATATAGATATAGATATAGATATAGATATAGATATAGATATAGATATAGATATAGATATATCAGAGCTTTTGGATCCATTCATCTGTTAAGGGGCATCTGGGTTGGTTTCATAATTTAGCTATTGTAAAATGAGCTGCTATGAATGTTGATTTTGCTGTGTCACTGTAATGTGCTGATTCTAACTCCTCTGGGAAAATACCCAGAAGAGGGACAGCTGGGTCATACTGTAGAACAATCCCTAATTTTTCGGAGTCTCCACAGTGCTTTCCAGTCTGCAGTTCCACCAGCAGTGTGCTAGTGCTCCTATCTCCTCACAACCCCTCCAGCATTTGTTACCATTTGTATTCTTCATCTTTGCCAGTTACTGTTGATCTTAAAACTAAATGCCTGCAAGGAGTTTTTGAGTAGTAGTATTTTTAAAAACTACTTACCCTGACATTTCCAGTTCCCGGGTTATCAAGGATTAACTCCTGATTGATTTAGGTGAAATTCGCACTTACATATGGGAAATTCCAGAAAGATCTGGCGCTGGAACAGAGGATTCACCTTGCATTCCGTGGGTTTACTATTCAACTGTGGATCGAGTTAAGGTAAATGTCAAATCATTTGTGTTTTATGACAACTCCCAAAATAGACACATGATTCAAGGAAGACAAGGTTAGTTTTCCTGTGCTCAAGCTCTGTATTAAAATCTCAGGAAAATAAATATTTCAATATTTGTTCAAATATTTGTTCTGTAGAAATAAATCTCTAGTCCAAATCTCTTCTAAGTTCTGAACCTGCATATGAGGTGTTTCCACCAGCAGCTGCCCTGGGGATTTAAATCAGCAACTGTAACGTGGATGCTGGGGTGTTCCTCAGCCTCCTTCTCTACGTCCTGTTGTACCAGCAGCAGCGCAAGCACCCAATCCACGGGTTTGCTACGGGAGAAATTCTGAATTACCCAGTACCTGCTTCCCCCTGGCTCACCCAGGCTACTCCCCGCCCCTGCCGGGAGCTCAACCCGTTCCTTCTCTCCATCCCTACAGCTCAGGTCCTTGCAATCTGTCTCAACTACCACCAATCTCTTCCCCTCCAAGTCTTCCCTTGCTTCCCCCTTAAATGACTTAGAACAAATTAGCTGCCATTCTCTGCCCAGTTTTTTAGTGGCTACCTACGATGCACAAGACAAACTCTGAAGTCACAGACCCTTGGAGTCCTACTCTGCTGTTACTCCCACCCAGCCAAACCAGTCGTCCTTTCCGCCTCCTGTTCATCAGCATTCTGTGCACCCCCATGGTAGCTGACATCTGCTGTTTCTACTTCTCTTCTTCCACTCCTGTTCCCTTTGTGAGGCTGAGCTCCCAGAGGGCAGGAGCTCTGCCTACTCACCTGTGGAGTTACGGTGGCTGGCATAAAGCGAGGCTCATACTCATGGGTTCATGAGCTCACGGTCCCAGCACACCCGTGTTCATTGGGTTCTTTTAAATCACTACATTAGCTGAACCAGTTTTTGGTTTCTGCACGCACCTCTTGTTTCCATGTCACCCACACTGCCTATCTGCTCTTCACCACTGTTCCCACTTAACTCCTTCAACTGCAAGTTGGTAAATCGGCAGTGTCGCACTGGACCAAGTCTAATATTTAAATGGGTCCCTCCCTCCAAGATTCCTGAGGTTGAGGGTGGTGAGCCCCAGTTCGCTGAAGCCCTGGCCTACATTACAGAATGGCTGAAGTGTTTGCTCGTTTCCAGGATCTCTACAGCGGCTTAATTGGCTCACTGATTGTCTGTCGGAAACCCAACATTAAAGTGTTCAATCCCACGAAGAGGCTGGAATTCTCCCTCCTGTTCCTAGTATTTGATGAGAATCAGTCTTGGTACTTGGATGAGAACATCAAAGCATACTCTGATCACCCTGAGAAAGTACACAAAGATGATGAAGAGTTCATAGAAAGCAATAAAATGCACGGTATGGCACACCAATCTTAAGATGAGTCTTCTCCCGTTTATCCTCCCTCTTCCAACTAAAATTAGGCTGGAGACTGCGACATTTTCAAGTAAACTACTTTTTTCCTCATTTTGAGAGGTAGAATTCTGTTCAAAACAAAAATGGGACTATATTTAAAATTCTTTGCTAATTTCTCTCCCAATTCCAAAATCTCATTGCCTTTCAAGTACATGCAGTTAGGATTAAGACTTCTGGTGCACAGTGATTGGATTAGTGTAACATTAGTGACCTTAAAAAAATCCATTTACCCCATTCATAATGAGTTCTATTGCATCAAGAAGATTCCCATTAATGTAATAATCCTCTTTTCTGTAAAATAGTATCAGTTTAAGAATATCCTAAACAGTAACATGTGCTTGCACGCCTTCCCCAGCTATCAATGGGAGAATGTTCGGAAACCTGCGAGGTCTCACGATGCACGTGGGAGACGAGGTCAGCTGGTATCTGATGGGGATGGGTAATGAAATAGACTTGCACACGGTGCACTTCCACGGCCACAGCTTCCGATACAAGGTAAGAGCCCTTCATGGCAGACCTTGTGCTGCTTGAATATGGCTTAATACCAAGAAAGCATTTTCCCAAAGATATTTATGAAAAATTGAAAGCTTCAATGGGGCCTGGTGGTGCATGCCTGTAATCCCAGCTGCTTGGTAGGTGGAGGCAGGAGGATCTCAAGTTTAAGGTCAGCAACTTAGCAAGACCCTGCCTCAAAACACAAAAGGGCTGGATGTAGCTCAGTGGCAAAGTGCTTAGCTAGCATATGTGAGGGCCTGGGTTCAATCAGGGATTTTAATGGGCACACCAACCTTTGTTATACCTGGGCTCTTGCTTGCTTGGATTTGAAGTTTTTACTGTGTTTTCATGGGGCTCTGCCCACACAGTGCTGAGTAAGGCATGAGTGGAACTGTCATCAGAGGGAGGAGTGTTCATGTAATGACACGCTTGATAGCAGAGGTCGGGACCAGACCATCTTAACTCTTGACCTGCTCTGCAAAGTTCTGAACCTTAGATGGCCTGACGTGAGCACGGTCGTCAGGCAGGTGCCAAGCAATGTCCCTCCACCTCGATCCTACCTCTGTTCCCTACCCTGTGCTGATTTCAACAGGAACCACTGGCCTTTTTAGAAAAAAATTTTTTCAGTTAACGTAGAAAATGTGGAAACTACCAAAAAAAGCACCTAGCAGAAAGTCCATTTTATAATCTGCATTTTGTTTTACAATGCCACATTGTTAGTGGACGTTCAATTCTATGCTTGCGCCTGTCTCTAGCTGTCTCTGCCTCAACTGGCCCTGCTTTCCTGTTTCCCTCATTCTCCTGGCCCTGGAGTCTCAGACGGTCTAGGTTAGATGCAGGCAAAAGCAAGGTTAGGGCTAAAATGGCCCAGAGCGCTCACGTGCTGACAAAGGCAAGCCACAGATGGTGCCAGAGCTGAGCCAAGGCTCGTCACATCCTTCGTCCACACACACGCAACGGCCCACAGTGCCAAGGGGTTACAGAAATACAAGGACCATATATCTCAGCGTGTATTAAACAGAAACGCCAGGGATTCATTCCATTTTCCCAACATCCCTGAGTCCCCAAATGGAAGACTGAGTGAACTCTTCGTATATTATGTAATGTTTGCCATTTTTCTAATTAAGCACAGGGGCATTTACAGTTCTGATGTCTTCGACATTTTCCCTGGGACATACCAAACCCTAGAGATGGTCCCCAGAATACCTGGAATCTGGTTACTCCACTGCCATGTGACCGACCACATTCACGCTGGGATGGAAACGACTTACGCCGTTCTACCCAACGAAGGTGAATATACAGCTGGAAATTCTAGAAGTCATGTATCATGATGCTTAAGAGCATTTTTTGCCTACTCTCCCCAGCATGAAGACTTTGTGAATCTGTTGCCTTGATTTCTTCCTTCTTTACCTCCGAACAGGAATGTCTACTGCTCAATTCCTGATAGCCATTACTCAACAGCATCAGTAGGTTCTAAGCTGGCACAAACTGACACCAAATTGATGCAGTGTAATTGTCCCAAAGATGACACAAGGGAGCGGTCATATCAGTTATTCAGCAAGAAACAAACCATGATTTATGGAAGACACATTTAGAATTTAATTTCTGGGCTGGGGGCGTAGCTCAGTGGTAGTGCATTTGCTTAGGGTGCGTAAGGCACTCAGTTCAATGCTCAGCATTGCAAAACAAAACAAAAGCAAAACTTAGAATTTAAGTTCTTTTTTTTTAAAGAGAGAAACAACTTTATTTAGTTTTTCACATGGCCCTCGTTGCTCCAACACTCAGTTGTGTACGTGGTGCTGGGGTTTGAACCCAGGTCCTCGTGCTTGCCAGGCAAGCCCCGAAACCGCTGAGCCACCGCTCCAGCCCAGAATTTAAGTTCTTTAATATAAAACAGTAACTTTTTTATAGGTAAAATAGCTCATCCTTAAAAGAAGCCCAACACAATCCCCAAAGCCAACATAATTTCTAACCATCAGGCAGAGCAGCATCTTTCTGTGCCTCCTGGGAGAAGGGAAGGTACCACTGACATGAAATACACAGGAAAAAAAAGTTAGATTCCCTGCTTCCTGCTGGGCGTGGTAGCGGCTCAGGAGGCTGAGGCTGTAAGCAAGTTAGCGAGACCCTGTCTCAAAATAAAAAATAAAAAGGGCCCGGAATGTGGCTCAGTGATCAAGCACCCCTGGGTTCAATGCCTGGTACAAAATAAATAAATAAATTCCCTGCTCCCTGACTCCTGTAGCAATACCCCAGGTGCATAGAAGTGGGTGTGCACACGAATACACACACACACACACACACACACACACACACACACAAAACATACAGCAAGAAAACGAACAGCCTTTTCGTGAATACACATCAACAAAATGTATAGTGAAATTTCTGCCTTGTGGTTGCAGCTCTGGGTTTTCTTGGGCTCATGAGTCCAGAATTAGAAATGGCAAACCCACTGGTAAAATTATATAAAGAAACAATTCTTAATGTTTCCTCCTCGAAATGGGGATAAAAGGGAATATAGGAATGGATGAAAATACAGAAGGAAATGGTGCAAAAGCGGTTTAATTTCTGCTCCAGGATCTTACACCAAGACCTTAAATCATGACAACGTCTTCCATTAAAGCCTTTTTATTACATCAGTGGTTACTGATGAGGCAAGACACCAAAGACTTGAGCACACAAATAAAGCACTGGTTTTAATGCCAGTAGCATTATCAAGGTAAAAAGCAAAAAGGCTGAGAAAACAATTACGGGTAGCCTTTAAAGAACGCTCGGTTGCCTGTCAACCACACAGAGATGATCCTACTTGGAAAATAAGGGAGGCACGCTCCGGGTGCTGCTGCAGGAGTACCTCAGAGCCACAGGGAAGTGACTCCCCTGTGTCATAAGCGTAGAGAAAAGGGAGGAGACTGCTTGGTGAAGAAAGGGGAGTTTGGGGGCTGGAGCGGGGCGCTTGTTTTTAAACCTGTAGAGAAAACTGTAGAATAAGTAGCAAATGTGAAGGAGAAAACCGCATCAGCCAAAAAGAGGAATCTGACTTTTACAAGATAAAAAGTGCTGTTTACGAATGAAAGACGCGAAGCAGAGAGTTTGAACAAAACACAGTAAAGTGCGGAGCCATGCTTATCTGAACTACCTTGAAATAGGGTTTGACACAGCTGTGGTCAAGTCTGCCTCAATTCTGAGCCTCGGGTACATTTCTGCCTTCCAGGGCACTGCGGAGAGCGCAGAAGGCAGAATGAGAGGCTGTGAGGTTAGGACGGGGAGGCAGCTGTCTCCAGACAGAGGAGGGTCTTCAGGGGACAGCAGCTGTCCTATCACAAGCAGTGCAAAGTCCATCCCCAGCACAAGTGGCACACAAGGATCTCCTGTGACAAAGGTATAAGGACTTTCTGAATAGACTGTGGCTTTTCTATGACAGATAACCTTTTAGATGCAGACTGTAGGAAAAAGCTGGCTTGGCCTGAAAGTCCCTACAGGACTGGATGATATTTGTATTTCTAAGAACTCAAATCTAATACAACAATGTGGTTGGTGACAAGCCAACCTGTCGATGCAACGACACAGAATTTCATAAACCTTCTTTGGAGTACAGCAAAGAATTCCCAGTACCCTTTATTCAGATTGCCCAGATGACAACGTTTTACCCACCTTTACGTCTTTGGGTTTTACCACGCACCTCATCAAGTACTTTCCCGATCATGCCCTGCATGGCAGCCACCGCACTGAAGTCCCCCTTGCTCTACAGCAGCTCCTCCATCCTTGCCTTTCAGTTCTGGGATTCTGAAGACTACAGGGTAGTCTCCGTACAGGCTGTCCTGTCCCCAGTGCTTATGTGTTCTGTTTTTGGTGACACTGTTACAAAAGTGGGGCTGCATTTCTCACTGTCCCATGTCAGGAGGCACAAGACACTGATCTGTCACATCCCGGGTGAGGTCACCTTCGAATAACTGGCTAGGGTAGCATCACCAGGTTTTGCTACCGTAAGCTACAATTTGTCCCTTTATAATTAATAAGGATTTTGTAGGGAGGAAAGTAATCTTTTCTTTAATTAAAAATTATTAGAATGAGAGATTTCTAAACATGAAAAGTGGAAAATAACTGAAGATTGATTAAGCAAAGTAACACATTAAAATCAGAACACATTTGAAGCACCATCTACTAATTTTTTCATCATATAAAATATATTATTTTAAACAATGGTTTTAAAATTTCTTTTTCTATAGAGACCAAGTCTGGCTGAAGGAAGTGATAAGTGGAAAACAAACAAACAAACAATGATTCATTACAATGTATGTGAATGTGTTGGCTTGAGCACTATTTGGAATGGCTATAAACATTAAACATGCCTGGAAACTCGCAGTTCTGTGTATCTGTGGGGGAGACTGAGTTGCCTGCTGCAGAACGAAAGAGCAAGAGCCCGTTAAGACCTGGACTCTAAGTGACAGGACCGGCTCACACGGGCCCCTGTCACTCAGACCACCATCAGGGCTAAGCAAGACTGCATTTCACAAAAGTCTATAACGAGAGAGCTGTTCCAGGCGGTCCTCGAAGGATCACTATGAAGGCCCATTTAAATGTCCCTAACCACTGCCTCCCCAGCAATGCTGATATCATTTCCCCTGAGCCAGTGGGCACACAGGTGCCAAGCTGTGGAGGAAGAAAGAAAAATTAACAAAAATAAAAAGATGCCAATCTGAGTTGTGTTGAACCCTTAAAAAAATGATCAAGGGAAATGACCTGGAATTGGGAAAGGTAAAGTTCAGAAACAACATCTAAATTAAATCCAGGTAAAAGTACAATTAAGATAGTAAAATCTCAGCACCCTGCTACCGGGAGAAAAGCAGCTTCGGAACGTGGCTGTGCAAGATCTTTTGTGCAGCTTCAACTGGATTCAGTGGACACTCAACAAGCTGAAGCTGGACTCAGATTCCTCAACAAGAGACTGAAGACGACGACGGTCGTGACGACCATGATACAGTTCTTCACTGTCACAAATGCTCTAGCTGCAAGAGCAAGAGTGACATCAACAGGAAATGGACACAAGGCTGGATGAAAAAAACACGCATTCAGCAAAGACCGGAAGTGGGCGCTGCCAACGCCTGCTTCATCTGATTCAGGAGAAGCTCAGCACGGGTTTCGCCTATTTATTTAAAGACAGACAGTAAGAGAGAGAAAGAGCTAATCTTTATTTTTTCATCTTTGTTGTGTTTATTTTGTTTTCCCTCCACTTAGTTGTGTATGGGGTGCTGGGGGATCAAACCCGGGTCCTCGTGCATGCCAGGCAAACACTCTGCTGCCGAGCCACCTCTCCAGCCCCCAGCATGGGTTTTAAAAGTAACAACACAAAGTTTGAAATTTCAACTGTGGCAAAACCTTCACATCTTCCTCATGAAAATTTTAATTATTTTAAAGTAACCATCCAGAAAGTAAAATTCTGATACACTTCCAGTGACACTTGAACAAACTTAAAGATGTTTCCTCAAGCGCTTCCGGGATGGAAAAGATCGTCAAGTCTCCAACGAAGAAATGACTGGAATAAAAGTCAATGTCCACCTTTAAACACGTGGCTTCCTTGAAGAATTCTTGTCTTGAAGCTCGTTTACATTCTGGACAATTAAATGGATTCACGTTAGAAATTTATTAACCAGAGTTCCCACTACATGTAGGTAGGCATCCTGAAAGAATCTGAGCTATAAAAAACAAAACCAGCCAACCCTTTGCTTGCCGCTTTACCTGCACGAGCTGGTAAATGCCGCCTCGAACGCTGCTTTCAGAGCACGCTGTCAAGTCGGTGGTTTTTGCGGCTGCAGTAAAGAAGATAGGGCAGGAAGAAAGCGGCAGTGCCATCTTCCGGGAGGACGTTCAGGAAATCCCTGAGCTCCAGCTCCACAGCGACGACGGACAAGGCCTCTGTTGGTGGCAAAGAAAAATCTGTTAGAACCGAAGCCCCATCTTTAATCAAAGGCTCTTACTCATTCGATGAATCAGAAGCTGGTTCAGGAAACAAAATGTTACAACTACACAGAAAACAGTCTCCTAAGTCCACAAATTAGCAGCAACTTCCCAGCTTCTCCTTTCTGGACTCCTCAGAAGTGGATTTTATGTTAGATCTGGAGCCCCCCTTCCATTACTGGAGGACTACGTTATTTTTCAATGGGTGTCTACTCTAAAGAGAAATGCTGTCATCTGAGCAGTGCGTCAGTGTTAATAATGTTATCCTGCAGGTAATGTGTAATGGCTGTTTGCCAGGTAAGACAACACCATTAACTGTTGGAGAACACTGTCCTAAATCAGGTCCTCTCGAGAAGAGAGTCTCACATTTTTAGTAAGTACAAATCTTTATTCCTGATCACACACCTGTTCTCTACACTGCAAAGGAAGGTGCTCTGGTGAACGTTTGCCACATTTAAGGAATTCATCAGCTGCATTTGTAAAGATAATTTTGTACTTCAATGATTCTAGTACTTCTTAATAGATACAACTTCCCTCTTCCAGGAAGAGCAGGGTGGTGCTTAAGAACAGTGTTCCCAATAAACTGTCTGCACTTCGGTGCCATTCCCGGGGATCCTCGTGTGCCCACGCTTACCCTACCTGCAACTATTGCAACTCACGACCCACTCAGAGGCATCTGCCCAACCTTCAGCACTCTTACCCTCCTTCCCACGGAGTAACCACCTGTCTGTTGCTGAGAAGTTAATGAATGCAGCAGCGGTGGCGGTGGCATAAGGAAAGAGCTGGAGCTCTGGAATCAGTCAGTCTTGGGAAGGAATCCAGACCTCAGTCTACCTGCTGAGTGACTTAAAGGAAGTCACTTAATCTTTCAAGTCCCAGTTCCCTCATCTAGAACGTGTTTCCAGTTTGTCGAACTGGGGCAGTGCTGCTGGCATCTAGCATGGGGAGGTGGCTCTGCTGTTTAACACCCTAACGTGCACAGGGGAGATCACACAATTTTCCAATCCCAAATAGCCAAGGCTGGGAAACGCTGCATCAGAGAGAGAGCAATCCAAGCTCCCAAACATCCACGTAAGCCCCTGGCCTCTGTCTTCAACCTCTCTTGCGATTTTGCCCAACACTTTACTCTAGAGTGAAGCCCAGGGATATTACACAGCTGGCTTGCTCCAGGTCACCCCATCAGTAGCACCTGGAACTCGGCTCTAATTCTTCAGACACACACCCTGGGCTCTTAGTGTGCTGCTGTACCTGCCAACAGGAACTCCTCTAAGAAATGGAACAGGAGTCCTTCAGGGACCCCCCCTTCCAATCAATAAACAGCTGCAGAAGTCTTCCTGGTGAGGGGACACGTTGCTGCTGAGCAGGGTGCACCCGGACACAAACAGAACTCGGCCACTCTCAAGGCGGTGCAGTCTAAGGATGGTACATCACACCTGCACCCTGCCCCAGGAGCCACACATGTGCGCAGGTACACACAAACGCCGCAGCAATGATCATGGGTCCATGAGGGAAGAAAGCACACGGATGTGAACCGGAAAAGGGTGGAGAGTCTGACTAGATAACAATGCTGAGCGTGAAGATGTGGGGTATCTGCTATAATGGAAGGCGACCAACACACAACTGTCAGTGATTAATTATGTGACACATTTTTTATGCAAATGGGGCAGAGCAATCAAACACCTGCCATTCCATCTTCTGAAAACCAGAGCACTGGGAGACTGGGGAAAAAGCGTTGGGGGAGTCGCCTCTTCCACTTCCTGATCACAAACACACAACTTTCATTAAGTGGGATCTTCAGAAAAACAACACCCAATGGTCACTGGCTCTGCCTGACATTTAAAAATCTATTGCCTCGGGGCTGGAGTGGTAGCTCCGCAGTTGCTGCGCTTGCCTGGCATGAGTGAGGACACAGGTTCAAATCCCAGCACCGCATATACAACAAAGTGTTGGAGCAATGAAAGCCATATGAAAAACTAAATAAAACTGATTCTCTCTTTTTTCTCTGTCACTGTCTCTCTTTAAAAAATAAATAAAAATTCAAAAAAATCTATTGTCTCAGCCAGAAAATACAATTCCATCACTGTCAACTTCTAATATTTTATGTGCAGTACAATCAACATAACCATGTCTTTTGTCATCAGAGCAACAATTAACTAGTGTATTAACACAGCAGTATAGAAAATGAGATGTTCACCAAGATTGATGAACGAAGGGGCTGTAACCGCGGTGGCTCAGTGGTTACAGTGCTTGCCTGGCATGCATGAGGATGCGGGTTCAAACCCCAGCACCACATGCACAACTAAGTGTCCAAGGAATGAAAGCTACATGAAAAACTAATAAAAATTGCTTCTCTCTCTTTCTCTCTCTCACTACCCCTCTTTCTTAAAAAAATAAAAAAATTGGTAAATGAATATGAATCATGAAAATTCAAATAACTGCTGTAAAAAACTATATGGTTTGAACATTCAACTTTTAATCATCATTCTTTAATACTGATGATTCTGTTTGTTAATCTTAACTTCCTGCATGAAGTAAATCAAGCACTCAGATCATTAATAAAGGGTGTAACTCTCAACAGCTATATGGAAGTTGTGAATTTCTATCACTGTAATAATTTGTTGAGCATCTGAAACAATGAAAAGAATATCTGCTCTGTGAGTGAAGAGATAACTGAGTATCAAATGGGATGGGGGCAGATGGATGCTAGGAATAAGCTCTTCAAATGATTCTGTCAGCCTTCTTCATCCCCCTCGAAAGATCTCATGGGAAGACCAGAGCCACAAAGACTCCAGCAAATTGAAAATTGAAATTAAAGTTTCTAATCAAGCAAAAAGCATCATTTTACCTTTCAGTGATGCCAGGTAAAGCTGATACTTCTCTCCACCGCACTTTACTCTATGACAAAGTTCAGGCAGCAGTTTTTTCCACCACAGAGTCTATCTTGGAAAAAAATGAATAACTTTTAGTTGGAGGCATTTTATGCTCAGATTTCCAATGAGAATAAGATCATGCAGGAAAGCTCAGGACACAACTGCATCATTTGGTTAAAGCTCAAATCTGTTATGACTGAAGTTCTATCAACTACCCGTCTTCTGCATAAACTAGAAAAAAAAAATCTTTGAAACTTGAAATACACCTATGCACATGGCTATTTTGAAGAACATACATGGACACATACTGTTAACATGACGAGGTGGCACGAAGGAAGGGAAGAAGGAAGAGTCCTGCAGTCTGAAACTCCTCTAATTCTAAACGTACAACTTCAAAGCGCAGAAAATTATTTCCCATCATACATGATCCCCAAACCTACAAGCAATCACTATTTCACCTCCGAGTAAGAGATTTTTAAAGACAACACAGCTCCACCATGCATGTTCTCAGCACGTAACAGTGCTCCAATACACGCCACTCAACATGCATGTTCATGTGACATCAGCCTAGCAATGTCCTGTAACGCAGACGAGGCCATGAGGTCACCAGATCCCACTATCACCATGAAGCCCAGGGACAGATCCGAAAGCATACCCGGCTCTCGTCTCTCAGCTCGTGGTTGGCGTAGGGAATGACAGCCTGCGGGCATCTCTCCAGCAGCGTGTCCAGACAGTGCTCGTACTCCTTCAGCCGCGTACGACACAGAACATGGACGCTGAGGCCAGCAGCGGTATCTTCGGAGAGTGGCTCCAAGAATGGAATGATGGACGCTATGTCGGATGAAGGACCACAGATAAGAGACTACGGACAGAACAGCGAGATGTCATGGAACGAGGCATCCAAAGCACCAAACCCAACACACAGCACTACCTTCTCTAAAAAAGAAGACTGAACCCTTGCTGCTGGAAAAAGGAGAATGCACTTTTAGAGTACACGTATACAGTCCTTACTAACAAATCTTAGTGGACCAAAGTGTTCACTCATCGAGAATCTGAACAAAGATCTGTGTAACAGAAAATGATCACTTTTGGGGGCTGGAGCAGTGGCTCAGTGGTTTCAGCGCTTGCCTGGCAAGCACGAGGACCCAGGTTCAAACCCCAGCACCACGTACACAAGTGTTGGAGCAACTAAGGCCATGTGAAAAACTCAATAAAGTTGTTTAAAAAAAAAAAGAAAAAAGAAAACGATCACTTTTAAAGTCAAATCATTTTATTTGCTTTGACTGGACTGCAAATGAAGACAAATGGGAATTTTTTGGGGACTCTATCCTATGGAAATAATCAACACGTAGTTCAGCATAAGAGTATTCACAAAACTGAAAATTCAGAAGTAGTCCAAAAATTCAACATTAAAGAATGTTAAATAAATTATGGTACATTCATGTTGTTGAAGACTATACAGGCATCAAAATCATGTTCTCAGCAGGGCACGGTGCACATGACTGTAAATCCCAGTGGCTCAGGAGGCTAAGGCAGGAGGATCACAAGTTTAAGGCCAACCTCAGCAACTTATTGAAGCCTAAGCAATTAAAGAGACCCGTTTCAAAATAAAAAATAAAAAGGACCGGGGATGTGGCTCAGTGGTTAAGAACCCCTGTACCAAAACAAAACAAAACAAAATTATATTTTCAAAGGCCAGTTAAGGAGAAAACTCTTATTATAGGATGATGAGTAAAAACATCTTACTACAAGGTTATACTCAGAGCATAAGCTTTGTAAACTCCGCAGAGGTGTATGCAGCATGGAAAATCTCTGGGTGGTGCTGCCCTTGGTCATCAGCTTACTGCATGGGAGGACAGAGCCCACTTTTTGCTCTCTTCTCACATTCCCTGCATTTTCCAAATTTTCTACAATGAGCATATACACAATAAAATTTAATAAATAAAATTTAATATGAAAAAACTGAAGCAACTGTGTAGCACTTGGTCATCTGTATCAATCTCACTTTCTACAAGCTGAATAACAGGAAACCAGTGTTACTTGAGTACACTTTACTAGTACAACTCCATTAAGCAACGTTAGCAGCATTTTACTTTAAAAGTATATATAGTAACTTTTATTGTACCACCAAAACAATCTCCGTTTTCCCCTTCTCCTGTAAGACAAATGGTCATGTCTTGATTTCTTCTTCTCCCTGTATTTTTTTTTTTTCGCTGCAGCATCTTCTCAAAGTTATGAGAGAATTTGGAACGTGAACTATCTGTTCACGGTTAGCATGATTATTTTACTCCAAATATCTCCCAAAGAATGATGATCAGGAAAATAAGGTTGGTATCTTTTTTTCTGCAAGCTTAATGGTTTAACAATCTGAATAATTTTCTGACAATAAAATGGCAAAAATAAAACAAAGTGATAATCACCCATTCATAGGATCTCCCAACCTAGAAGAAAACAGATATATTTCCATATTGGATCCTTGATTAACTGGCATTTAATACAATCACAACTTTAAATATGTCATTACTGTGTGTGTTCTGGGAGGGCAAGGCTCAATGCTGCCCCTACATTCACAGTCCACACTTGTGTGATGAACAAAATCTGAGGTCAAGAAGCCTCTGTATCATAAACATACAAGAGATGCGGGACAACAAGAATCTTCTTTGTTGACCTTTAATGAAGGTAGATAACTCTATCTCTGGGGACAACACTGCTCAATTTGGTAAGCGATATGGTCTCTTGAGCTTCCTTTCCCAGCCCCTATCCCCAATTTGACATTTGGTTTCAGACTCAATAACCACACTCACACCAGTACCTAAAGTTTAAATCAAGGGATTACAAATTCAAAGTTGAAAGGGATCAACCAGAAATGAAAGTGCATGAAGGAAAACAGACACATGACACTTGGCCTCTGGGACAGAAGACAAGTGCAGACAATAGCAGAAACAGGGACGGGGCCACTGGCAGGCTGCAGGTCTCAGTCCTTGGGAGTAAGCAGGGTCCTGGGTTGCTAAGTCTGATGAATTTTTCAAGAGTAACATGAATTTTTTTTTTTTTAAACAGAGAAGGACAGTGAGAGATAGAGAAAGAATCAATTTTATTTAGTTTTTTTTATGTGGCTTTTGTTGCTCTGACACTCAGTTGTGTATGAAGTGCTGGGGTTTGAACCTGTGTCCTCACTAAGCCACTGCTCCAGCCCTGTAACTCGTAACTCAGAATCCTTTTTTTTTTTTTTAAAGAGAGAGGGACAGTGAGAGAGAGAGGAGAGAGAGAGAATCAATTTTATTTATTTTATTTAGTTTTTCATGCTCCGACTTGTCGTTGCTTATGTGGTGGTGGGGTTTGTACCCGCGTCCTTGCGCGTGCCAGGCAAGTGCTGTAACTGCTGAGCCACCACTCCAGCTCCTCAGAATTCTTAATATGAAATCTTAATTTTTCTATGAGGGCAAACTATACTGGACGGACCAAACAGAACAAATGTAGGAATTACAATCAGTCCTTGGGCCATTGAACTACGAAATAAAATCATAAACATACGTAGCCCAGCCTGATCCCTTACATCAAATGCAGACTTTACTTCCATTTCCAGCAGTAACACTGTCAGGGCCAGAATTCCCAAGGAGTGTCTAATCAAGACACTAGTTTTTGAAAATCCTTTTCAGGAGTCAGATAAATTGGCTTCCTTGAGTTGTATCTTATGAGACAGATGGCGGTATCTGGCTGGGTTAGCAGTCTAAACTGTGTAGGTCACACTATGGAGCACATCAATAAAAACGCCACTGTGAATTTGCCGCACTTTCGTTTCACAAAGAGATTTCAAGCACATCCTGGAGATGGGAGTGGCGGTCACTGAAGCTGGCGAAGCTTGCCCACCCCTCACAGTTCCAGGCAGAATCAAGAGTCCACCAAAGCCCCCGAGTCTGCCAGCTGTAGATTTCTAGGTTAACAAGACACTTGATATTTAAATTTTACCAAATTTAAATCTTACACTATATTGTAGTATGGGTATTCAAGAGGAAAAGAGGCATTTTACCTTACCTGTAATTTTGAAAGGTCTTCCATGTAATTTTTATCAGCTAAGGACTCGGATGAGAGCAAGACATGAACCCATGGGTAGATTAAGCCAAAATGACTGCAGGCATTTATCTAAAACATAAAAGAAACATATCATAAAATATGACAGAGAAAATCTTCCTTCATCCATGCACAAAAAGTGATCATTAATCCTCTGCTACGTCATAACATCAGGTACCCACTGGCCTAGTAACAGGAAGTCCTTCAGAATGTCTTCCCTAAAAAGGGTTTCAGAATGCTGCTTTCATGCTGAATAATCTGCACCTAAATATTTCCTTTAATTTTAAAATCTAAAATAATCCAAGGAGGTACTTTCTAGCAAATATATATATACATATATATGCACATATACATATAAACATGTATGTGTGTGTGTATGTGTGTGTGTGTGTGTGTGTATACACATATATAATACTTTTAAACTACTTACTCAAAAAGAGTTAACAGGAAACTTTATTATACACTGTATTTGGGAGGCTAATCTCTTCTAAGTTACCAAGACAATTCCTATGAGGTCCCCCTACTCAAGAAGTTGATGACTTTTCCAGTGAACCCACATCAGACACAGCACCCCTAGGAGGCCAGGGCTGGGAGGGAAGGAAGTAGGAAGGGGAGAAGGAGCTGGTGTGGTGGTGGCCTGGGATGCTCCAGGCCTGCTCCATGAACCTGACAGGAAGCATGCCCCAGGGTGGGGTGAAGGGCAGCCTCCCTCCCAGGCCTCCCAAACTCCTCCTCTCCCTTCAGGGAAGGCCCGCTGCAGAGCCTCTCTCTGTGTTCTTTCTGACCACCCTGCTGAGGGAGCTCAGGGTAGTGGTATTCTAGGAAAGGCCTTCCCATGCTCTGACTACTGAGGTATCACAGCCAGTGTGATTCAGGAACAACAGGACCTTGCACTAGAACAGACCTGTTTCAAGCATGTGCAACCTCGGTCATACACAAGTTTTGCTTTTTGGGGTGTTTTTTTTTTTTTTGTATTTTTTAAAGAGAAGGGGAGAGGGAGAGAGAGAGACAGAGAAAATCAATTTTACTTAGTTTTTTATGTGCCTTTCATTGCTCCGACACTTGTGCATGTGGTGCTGAGGTTTGAACCTGTGTCCTTGCGCATGCCAGGTAAGGACCGTAACTGCCGAGCCACCACTTCACAGCCCCGCTAGACAAGGTTTTAGTGTATTTTTAACTCCAGCTTAAATAAGATGTCATAGAACACTAAGTGATTCTGAGTCTATTTTTAACTGCAGCTTAAATAAGATGTCATAGAACACTAGGCGATTCTGAGTCATTAAAGATAGAAGGCAGATTGCTGTATCAGGCAACGTGGTTCGTTGAAGTTAAGGATCCGTGCCATTGATCTTACCAGATCCTCTGCTGTTCGCAGCGGGGTGGTGTCAGGAGGCTGCCTCTTGGATAACCTCCAGATGTACTGTGATGTGAGCTTGAAACAGAGCTCCTGAAGAGCCACATCAGGGAGACAGGCCACGAGCTGAGCTTCCCACAAGTCTACCAAGAGCTGTGGAATCGTGTCTTCATCCTGAC
>PVKS010033267.1:0-21859 GCA_004027875.1 Aplodontia rufa
GCAATAGATGAAACCCATAGTAGCTTATCTATGCGTTAGCATTACCCCTGGTTAACAAAGTTTATACACATTGATTGCTACTGTTTTGACAATGTTTCCCCCTCATCTGTATCCTGTATCGCTATATACTTCTAATAAATGTGGAAAAAAAAACCTCAGTGTGCAATTCCTAAGAACTGCACATTCTGTGACAACCACACTACCCAGCCAGAAACTGAGGGAGGCAGAGAACCTTCTACGGGGGTACTTCATTTCTGCACCCAGAAACCTTCCTTGCCTCACTGCAGTCCTGGTACTGCATTCCAGTTATCAAGTTTATTCAATATTATTAGTTAACTTATAGTCCATTTTCAATTTTGTCAATTGTCCCAATAATGTTCTTTATAGCAAAGTATGTTTTCCCTTAGACCCAATGCAGGATTGTATATCTATTTAATCTTTTTTACTTTACTCTGAAACAGCTTCTCACCCTTTCTTTGTCTTTATATTTTATGGCACTGATATTTTTGAAAATTACAGACCAATGATAGAATATCCCCCAATGTGGAACAAGTTACTTTTAAATATATATGTATATTTTTGGTGCCAGGGATTGAACCCAGGGACACTTAACCACCGAGCCACATCTGCAACCTGTTTCATATTTTATTTTTAGACAGGGTCTTGCTAAGTTGCTTAGGGTCCCACTAAATTGCTGAGGCTGGCTTTCAACTCACGATCCTCCGTCTCAGCCTCCCAAGTCGTTGATTCCAGGTATGCACCACGGTGCCTGGTACTTTTTAATCTCTTAATGGCTCAGTTTCACCATCTGTCAATTGAGAATAGACCCTGCTTCATGTTGAGTCAAACAAGATGTGTGACAGGACTGACACAGGGAAGGTGAAGGCAGATTAGGGAGTAGCTGCCGTGGAGTAGGAATTTGTTAGTACCATGAGGAATGAGTCACAGCGTCCGTCTCCTCATTCAGTTCTTACCACAGTTCTGAGATGGGCTCTATTTTCATCAGCACTTCCTAGATGAAGAGATTTCAAATTATTTGTCCAGGTCCTCATGACTATTGAGAAGTGAAATGTGGACCCAATCAAGTTAGTCTGTCTTCCAAGACTATTTGCCCAGTAACTATGCTTGTGGTCCTTATCTAAAAGGTAATTTTTTGAAGATAAAGTTGATATAACATAGAACTCACCATTCTAGTTAAAGTAGACAACTTTGTGTCTTTCTATATATTCATTTCATAATGTTGCATAACCATCAGCACCATCTAATTTCAGAACATTTCCATCACCCCAAAAGAGACCATTGGGCTAGGGATGTAGATCAGTGGCAGAGCACTTGCCTAGCATGTGTGAGGCACTGGGTTTGATCCCCAGGAACACAAAGACACACACACACACACACACACACACACACCACAGAGGGAGAGAGAGAGAGAGAGAGCGTGCAAGAGAGACTGAATCTCCCATGTCTCTCCTCACACTCCCTGACAACCACCAATCTATGAATCTGTTTCCATGGTTTGTATACACATACAATGGAGTACAACTGAACAATAAAAAGGAACTAACTACTAATATATACAACTTTTTGGATCTCAGAATATGCTGAGTTAATGAATCCAGATACAAAAGACTGCATAATGTAAGATTTCATTTATATGAAATTCTAGAAAAACCCAAACTGGGTGCTGGAGTGGTGGCTCAGTGGTTATGCGCTTGCCTGGCATGCATGAGGATGCAGATTCAAATCCCAGCACCACATACACAACAAAGTGTTGGAGCAATAAAAGCCACATGAAAAATTAAATAAAGTTGATTCTCTTTCTCTCTCTTTCACTGTCCCTCTCTCTTTATAAAAACAAAACAAAACAAACAAACCCAAACTGTAGGAACAGAGTGAAAGGTCAGAGGATGGGGTTGGAACTGACTGCAAAAAGAGACAAGGGACTTTCTGGGGTGATGAAGTGCTCTGAAACCTGATTGGTGGTGATTACACGACATATACATTTAGTGAAAGGAATTAATATATAAACTGTATCTCAATAAAATTGTAATAATGTGTCCAAATACATCTAGCCTCAGGGGGAGTTCAATTCATCCATGTGTCTTCCCAGCCTCATTTCCCCCTCTCTGCTCCCCACATTCATTCAATAAGCATTGTCTGACACTGCTACATGCCAGCCTGGTTGTAGGACCTGCAGAAGGTGGGGAAGGAAAACTTCTGTGGGCACGGAGCCAGAGTCTGGAGCAGGAGGAAGGGCAGCCAACTCTGAAAAACATCTGCCTGTTCCTGGAGGCTCTCTGAGTCTTAACAGAGAGGGATAAGAATGTGGGTTCTCGACAGCCACTCTGAATTTCCAGTCACTTTGAATTTCAAGTTTGAATCAAGTTTCCATCAATTTTTTGAAAAAATAATATATTTACATGGTTTAAAAAGAAATTATACAGTGAAAAATTTCTTCCTATCCCATTTCCATCTGCCCAGTTCCTATCCCACTTTATTCATTTATAGTTATTATAAATATTGTTCTCTCTTAAATACAAAAGATAGTGTAATATCCATATTGTCCTTCACCTTGCTCTTTCTCTTGGTAGTAAACGTTTGATATTGTTCCACAAAGGAACAGAGAGCATCTTTATCATACAGTTATGTCGTGTTCTGTTTATGGATATATCATAATTTATTCAAGTAGTTTTCTTTTGATAAATGGTTGAGCTGTGTCCATTTGTTATGGCAAATAATATAGCGTGTAAACTTTTATAGTTTTTTTTTTTAAAGAGAGAGGGTCAGTGAGAGAAAGAGAAAGAGAGAATCAATTTTATTTAGTTTTTCATGTGACTTTTGTTGCTCCATCACTTCATTGCATTTCATTGTATATGTGGTGCTGGGGTTTGAACTCGTGTCCTTGCAAGAGCCATAACTGCTCCAGCCCCTGTAGTTTTATTTTATATAAGGGCAAGTACATCCATGGTAACACATTGAAAATTTTTTTTAAAACTGTCCCTCAAACACACCAAACACTTTCATATCTCTAGGCTGTTTCCTTTGCCTTAAAAAGTCCCAACTCCCATTCTGCGGGCCAATTCCTACTTTACCTCAAGATCCGGTGAAATGTCACTTTCTGTGAAGTCTTGAATTCCCTTGGGCCAAATTCCTTCTTCTTCTTCTTTTCTTTTTTCTTTCTGGAATTATTCCACTTGCATATCTTCAGAATTATCTTTTTTTTTAAGAGAGAGGGACAGTGAGAGACCGAGAGACAGAGAGAATCAATTTTTACTTAGTTTTTCACATGGCTTTCGTTGCTCTGACGCTTAGCTGAGTGTGGGGGTGCTGGGGTTTGAACCCTTGTACTTGTGCACACCAGGCAAGTGCCATAACCGCTGAGCCACTGCTCCAGCCCCCAGAATTGTCTTTTAACACCCCTCTCTTCCCCACTAGACTGGGAGCTGCTTAAGGACATACGCTGCAATAGATTTTTCTCTGAATTCCTCAGTACTTGGCAGCTGGTAGGCACTGTTGCCTTAATGGAGCAACTGGGGTCCACCCAGGGTGTTAAGCTGCAGCACCCCACATGGTCAGTGGCCTCCCAGCCTCTGTGAATACTAAGGACTGCTGTAGGACAAAGGTGGGCTGGGATTTTTCCCTCCCCACCCACCTAATTCCTTCCTTCCTGGTCCGTCCCTTTCCCCCCTTGGGATTCTGTCCACTGCTGCTCTCGCTGCTCCTGCTGGATCTGGCATGGAAAGAAGCTCTTAACAGCTTTTTAGAAAGAAATAAAAATGGAGATGTGGTCCCACCCATGTTCTCTCTTCTTCATCAAGTCTGTGGCCTCTAAAGTTAATAGGATAAGAAGTCTGATGGTCAAATGCACATCAAAGTTACTGTCAACATCACATCCTACATGTTAAGTCAAAGGAGATGAGTTTATTATATCACTTTTAGGACTGTGGGAAATACTTGAAGTATTTAGGCTAATCAGCATTATGTGTTAACACTAAAATATCGTGAGTGCCTGAAACTGTCAATCAATAAATGGTTTCCACAGTATATTTCATTTTAGTTCTGCCTAGGTGGGCAGTGCAGGAGGTGGGAGCTCTTCAACCCTGGGCAAGAAGAAGTTATGGAAGGACACTCCCCTCATCCTTGGAAAGCTCCAACTCCTGGGAGGTGGAGCCTCTAAAGAAAACAAAGTAAAAGAAGGCTTTTGAGCCTCTGCAAGCCCAAGTCAAAGACACACGGGAGAATCTAGAAGTTCCACCTGAAGAAGCCCCAGCATTGGCAGTAGTTTCAGGCTTACTTTGAGAGTTTTGGGTTGTAGTTTTCAACATTTCTGATCGCGTTTCCTCCTACAGAAAAACTTTATTGGCGCTGGTGCGGTGGCTCAGCAGTTGGAGTGCTTGCCTGGCATGTATGAGGACCCAGGTTCTAAACACCAACACCACATACACAACTTAAGTGTCGCAGAAACAAAGACCAGATGAAATAAAAAGTAAAATTCTCTGTCCCTTTCTTCCTCTCTCTCAAGGAAGAAATAAAAAAAACCTGTTTCTTCTTGTACCTTTAAAGGTCTTATCTAAAACGTTTTATCATAAGTTTAAATAATGGCATGCTATTGCTATTTCTGACTTATTCTAAGTATTGGTATTTAAAAATAAGTTTGTTACATCATTCTTTAAGTATATCCATGGGAATCTAAATATCGTAATGCATCTATCATCCATTTTTAAAAAATACATGAATAAGCTGTTCTTTAAAAGAAATTTCACATCACTCTTTTGTCCTTTTCTTGTATTTCCATTACACTAGTTCCTTAGTATTTTAATATAGTATTTTAGGCTGGAAAGTCTTTTATTGATCAGCCTATCATATTTCTCTACAAAAGTCTTTTTAAAAATTTCTTTTTTAAAATGGAGTTTTTTAAGCTTAATCCCCTGCGCCCCTTTTTTTGTATCAGTGATTGAATCCAGAGGCACTTAACCACTGAGCCTCATCCTCAGACTTTTTTTTTTTTTATTTGAGACAGGGTCTCAATAAGTTACTCAGGGCCTACATTGTTGAAACTGGTTTTGAACTTGTGATCCTTCTACCTCAGCCTCTTGAGTTGCTGGGATTACAGGCGTGCACCACTGTGCTTGGCTACAAAAAAAAAAAAAAACCCATCTTGATTATATAACTAATTAAAATATGTATATTACAAATTTTGATACAGTATTAAAATTAAACATATGGGGTATTTTTGCCCAAATGTTATTATATTCAGTCAACTCTATTCCTAGTTTTCATTTTTATAGATAGAAGTACGAATCGCTATTTCATTCATTCCACAGATAGTTATTGAGTACTTCCTATATGTCAATAGCTACTCTAGGCAGTTGGTATGCATTAGTTAAATGCTACAGATAAATCCCTGCCCTCAAGGAGCTTATATTCTCATGTGCAGGAGTGACAGGCAGCGAATGGTGTACAAGTTCTATGGGAAAAGAGAGAGCATGGTATGGCAAATTTGTGGTATAGAGAGTTAAGAATGGGTTGTGATTTCAAAAAGTCCATGAGGTCTAGTAACATGAGTTAAATCCAGATAAGATGTAATGCTTTACAATCTAATACTTTTTTTAGAGTTATAATGGGAAGAGGAAGGGAGGGATAAGGGAGGGTAATTGCGGGGGACACTCCTGGGGATAATTGCAATATCCAGAATATATACACATTTTATACACATTTTATATTATTTTGTTAAAATCTTGTAAGGTTGTTCAAAAATAAAAAATTAAAAAAAAAAAGTCCATGAGGGATCTCTTTGAATAGGTGACTTCTGACCAAAGGAGGTAAGCAGTTAACAATTCAGGTTTCTGGGAGAAGTGTGTACCAGGCAGAGGGCACAGCCTATACAGAGGCCCTACTTTGGAAACATCTGGCATCTTCTAGGATCCACAAAGTAGGTCAAGAAGTCTGGAGCAGAGTGATTCAGAAAGAGGAGAGGAGATAAGACTAGAGAGGGAATGATCTGGGTAAGGTGGTGGTGCTGATCTTATAGAACCTTTGGACTGTTGTAAGGAAGTTAACTTTTCCTCTGAATGAAATAAGCAGCACTTAAGGGAGGGATGACTTGTGTTCTGAGGGTCACTCTAGCTATTATATTGAGAAAGGGCAAGCACAAGAACAGGGTGAGATGATAGTAGCTGAGACCAGATGGTAGCAGGGAGGTGGTAAAGGATGCTCTAACTTGGAACAAGACATGGGATGGGAAAGGGGAAGCCCAGAATATCTCTAGGGGTTTTGGTTTGAGCCACTTGAAGAATGGGGTTGTCATCCACTGAGATAGGAAAGCTGGTGGTTTGAACAGGAAGAGAGAATATTGTTCAGTTTGTGACATGTTAGGTTCTAGAAACATAGTACACTGCTGGATATCAGAATCTGGGGTTCAGGTAAGAGGTTGGAGCTGCATATATAAATTTGAGAGTTGTCATTATAATAATCATAACATATATCTTAGATGACATTGATCATTAAGGAAATGAGTATAGACAAAAAGACAAGTCCAAGAAATGGGTCTTGGACCACTCACTGCAAGATTAAGGGGTTTGAGAGAAGAGAAGGAACCAGCAAAGGAGGAAAGGGATGGACGCACCAGGGAAGGAGGAAAGCCAAGATGGTGATTAGGTGTGTCAACTAGAGTAGACCAGTCAGTTGAGAGAGGAGCTGAGAACAGATCTTTGGATTTAGCCAATATGAAGTTGTTCACCTTGAAAAGAGTGTACTGATAGAATGTTAAGGAGGAAACCATGATGGAGAATGTGAATGAGGGTGGGAGACCTACTACTTCAGCTGACAACCTAAACTATGTTCCACATGTAACCTCATGTGTTATGATTTTACTACATATATGTGTAGTCTTCGTATACAAATAGCATTTGACATGTTTTCGAATTTTTTATATAAGTGGAATCATATTATGTATATGCTGCTACAAAGTAGAAGATTTAGGGCAACATTTTGTTTAGAACTCTCAGCAATTAAAAAAAAAAGAACTCTTAGAAATTTTGTTGCAAAGGAAGCAGAGAAATGGGTGGTAGCTGACAGTGGAAATGAGTCAGAGACCTTTTAGGACTGGAAAAATAACAGGTGTGCAAGGTTATGGGAATGATCCAGTAGATAGGGAAAACACTGAAGATCTAGAATGGGGCGGGGAGGCAGGGAGGATAATTACTGTACTGAAGGTGATGACCTTGATTAGGCCAGAAGGGATTGGGACCCATTGTCTTAGTGGACGGAATGACTAGCTAGCAGCATGGAAATTCAATTATGTAATGGAGGGGGAAGGCAGAGAAGGGGGTGGCACCTGGGTATGGGTAGCTGTGATTGTAGGAATGGGGTAGTTTTTGACTCATTGCTTCAATGCTGTCAATGAAATAGGAAGCAAACGAGGTTGGAGAGGCAGGTTAGAGGACAGAGACAGTGTAAAATCAGAAGGAATGGAGGACGGAAGTAGGATTGCTGGATGCCACTAAGGGTCATGGTTCATGATGATGAAACTGAAGTGAATGAAACTAGTCAAGTGTGGAAGTATCTTCCTTTAGCCATATTCAGATGCATAGGCGTTGGTGTGGAGTAAATAGGTGGAGAGCTGGCTTGAATCAGGATTGTGGTTTTGCCAAACAAGCACAACATGGGGAGGCAGAAAGGGGGCTGAGGGTGAGCATAAGAGTTATCACAATGATCGACCAGGGATCTGAGGTAGGGAAGGATGGCAGGGAGTCGAGGTGAAGGTTGAAGGATTTTTGTACTACACAGAGTGACCTAGAAATAGGAGGTGGTGACCAGACTGAGATGTTTGAAACTGTGATTATGAAGAAGCTGCAGAGTTTGAAAAGGCTCCCATGCTGTGACCAAGAGAGTGAGTGGCTCACTTAGGCTAGTGGGCATGATCCTTGGAGCAGAAGTCAAGGAGCTGAGAGGCCAGGGTATAAGGAAGATCAACTAAGCATATGTTAAAACCCCCTAGGATTAAAAGTAGTACCAGAGTAAGTGAAAGGAGCAGATGGTGAAAAAATGAAGGGGAACGAGGGCACTGATGGGTATCCTGGATAATAAGATTTCAAGTTCGTTTGCTGTTTTGAGGCGGGGGATTGTTGAGGAGCAGGGACACCTACCTTACCTCCAGGCACAGTCTAGAAGGCTTATGGTTGAAAACCATTTCTACTACTTGAGTAGTGGAAGGGGAAGCAGTATCTTGGGGAAAATTCCAGGTTCCCTGAAGTAAAAGGGTGAAGGGAACCTGAAGGGAAATTTGGAGAAGAGGCTGAACTCACAGGGAATGTCTTTTGCAGAAATAAAAACCTGATGCAGTGCACTTATTATAATGCAGACCCCTATAATCCCTACCTCCTGGTGTTCATACCTTGCATGATTCCATCCCCTTCCTTGAGTGAAGGTGAGACCTATGGTTTGCTTTGGGCCCCATGTGATTATGTGTGCACGATTATGTTAAAAAACTGTAATCAACTTAGGCTCAGTGGCACCTGTCTATAGTCCCAGCCCAGGAGGTTGAAGTACAAGGACTGCTTGAGCCCAGGAGTTCAGGGCCAGCCTGGATAACAAAGTGAGATATTGTCCCTTAAAAAAAAATGCAACTAGAGTCCTGATCAGATTCTTCCCTTTGCTGACTTTGAAGAAGTAAGCTGCTATATTGTGAGCTCCCTTATGGAGAAAACAACATGGCAAGGAACTGAGGGGGCCTCCAGGTGACAGCTGCCAAGGAGCTGAGGCCCTTAGAGTTGGAGCCTGTATGAACTAAATGCTGCCAACAAGTACATTAGATTGGCAGCAGATTCTTTTCCAGAGTGGAGCCTCAATTTGCAGAGGTAATATTGTTACATGGCAAGTTAATACAAATGGAATGGAAGAATTTCAATGATAGCAACATTATCCAACTTTAAAAACTCCTTCTGAGGTATATTATTGAGGAATCACATATTGATCTACTACCAAATCATTTTTTTTTAAAGAGAGAGAGACAGTGAGAGAGAGAAATAATTTTATTTTAGTTTTTCACATGGCTTTCATTGCTCTGAGACTTTGCTGTGCATGTGGTGCTGGGGTTTGAACTTGCATACTCTCGCATGCCAGGTAAGCACAGTAGCTATTGAGCCACTGCTCCAGCCCCCAAAATCAGTTTTAATGCTCTGTCAGCTGACAGATTTTCCTTCCATGCTGTTGACAGCAAAGAACTGGGCATAGCTGACTTGCAGAATAATCTAATACTCATTTGTTAAGATGATTTACTATCTCAGTACAGACACCTATTTTTGAAATATCCATTTGGATTGCTCTTAGTAATGGGTGAGAATTTTGATTTTGTTTTGTAAGGAGTGAGGACAGTTTTGAAAGATACTGTGCCCTCAGCTGCCTTCTCAAGTTGAGCAATTTTAGACAATAGAACATATCATAGAGGGCAATCTGGAAACTAATTAATTCTCTTAAATCCTTCATAAACCCCAGAGGTAGGGAAACACCAGTTTGAAGACTATATGGTTTTCTGGAAGAAAAGGGCAGAGCCCTGGCTTTGATGGTGAGGACAGAATGCAGCAGTGTGTGTGAATATCAAGTGTGTGTGTGTGTGTGTGTGTGTGTGTGTGTGTGTGTGTGTCTTGTGTAGTTTCTGGGCAACATAATCTTTAAGAAACGACTTAGTCTAAATTAACCTTGGAGGGACTCTGATGGAAGCATTTCTTGCTTGGTGAACAAAACAACCAACCAAACAACAAACATCCCCATACAATTCGTGTTTTCTGGAAATTTTAATTTTTTTAAAATTCATTTTTTTGCTGATGCGTAGGATCAACCCAGGGTCTCACGCATGCTGGGCAAGCGCTTTACCACTGAACTACACACCCAACCTAGTACTTTTTACGTTACAAAAGAAATACATGCATCTTATATAATTATCAACTAAGAGAAGTGTTAAATCAAAAGCAGAGTTGATGTCCTTCCCCACCCAAGGGCCACCTAATTAATAGGAAGTGTGGTAGGTCTCCAGGTCGGTTCCAACGGGAACCATTCGCGTTTCGTGACACCTGGCTAGGTTTCTGAATGTGGTTTTCCTTGACACACAGTCCTGGGCGTCGTCAACTTAATATACCTTTGGAGTTCGTGATTCGGGAGTGGTGAGAAGGAATAGAAGGTACAGCCAGTCGCCAATTTCTTCCCAAGTAAACCCTTACGCCCGCCCCGGGTTAGTGCTTGGCTGTTAACGTCTAACTTTCGTCCACGCAGGTCTTCAAAGGAAACAAACCCCCGAGGGGCCTTGTTGACACTCATCATTAGCTACTTACTGGACACTGCGCTCTCTCGCACTGCTTGGGTACTCTTTCGCAGAGAGAGGCCAGGCTCTGACGACCAAGCCCTGGAGCAGCCTCTGTCCACCAGGCAGCTCGCGCCCGGCGGGCCCAGGCCAAGGCTGCCAGCCCCTGGCGGACTGGCGCTGCCCCGCGGGCGCCTGCGCAGAGCAACCCTCGCGCCTCTTGGGGCGGGAGGCGGGGGCAGCCGGGAGAAGGAAAGCTGCGGGGGGAAAAGGGCCAAACCCTGAAATCACCCGGATGTGGTCTCCGCGCGCGCATGCTCAGAGTCTTCTCGACAAGTTGGCAGCAACAACACGGCCCTGGTCGTCGTCGCCGCTGCGGTAACGGAGCGGCTCGGGTGACCGAGCCCGCGTTCACGCCCGCCCGCCCTCCTCCGGAGGCTCCTCGCACCTTCCCCTCGGCCCCGCGGCCTCCCCGAGGGCGGGAGCGGGTGAGAGGAGTCCAGCGTCCCACGAGAGAGGCTCCCCGCCGCGGGGCGGCCCGGGAGCTCGAGGTGGCCCGGCCCGCGCGGGCAGCGGCGCGGCGGCGAGGAGGGGCGGCCTGGCCCGGACGCCGCGGGGCGGGGGTCGAGGAGCGCCCCGGGCCGCTGGGGGACGCCACGGGCGCGGCGCGTCCGCGGATGAGCAGCGGCGGGAGCGCGATCTCTCCGAGCCAGCGCCCGAGCCCAGGTAACCGCGCCATGTCCCCTCCCCTTCCCCCGCGGGGCCTGCGCGCCCCGCCCGCGGCTTCCCCGCCCCGGGGCCGGCTCCGGGCGGCGGGGAGCGCGCTGGCCCAGCGGGTCGGCCCGGAGCGCGAGCGCGGCCGTGCGGCGGGCGCGGGCGGGCGGCGGTGTCTCGAGCCCGGTGGGCTCGGGGTCGGTGCTGCGGCCCCGAACTCCGCCAGCAGTTTGTGGCCCATTCGTTTGCGTGCGGACGGGGACTCCTGCCGCAGCTTCTCTTTGTTGCTCTGGAGTAGTTCGCTGTCGCCCCGGCTCAGCACGTTAGGTTGGTCGGAGTGTTCGTCGCCTCGGGTCTAAATGAAAGTAGTAAACCGTTTGTCTTCTCTTTGTCTTTCTTTTCTCTCAAGCAGATTTTTGTGCTCTTTGTCCCTTACTTTCTCTTTCTGGTCGTGTCTTTCCAGTTTACATTTCTGGCTGAGATTGGTTTACTTTTTGGGTTTTGCGGGTGATGGCGGCGCGCAGGAAACCTTCTTAGCACCTAACTGAACCTCCTCCGGCCCCTGGTGAAACGCGTCTTTAGTAGGAGACTCAGTTTATCTCATTGTTCGGACCACGGATGCGGAGCGCGAAACTGGTGTGGCGTGGAGGGCGTTGGCTGCCGGGACCTCCGAAGCTGTGTTTTTAAAGACGCGGGTGTGTGCAGTTAACTTGCAGGGTTCCTTTCGGGTGTGGAGAGAGGCTTTAAAAAGCCGTGTTGAAGATTGATCACCCCCCCTTTCGTAGGAAACTTCATTTTTTTTTTTAAAAACACATGTTTAGTTTTCATTTCCAAAATTAATTTCTTAGTGCTTTTAGTTTTTTTCTTAATCATAGTTTAAGGTGGAATTGGCATTTTTTTGGGGAGATAATAACTATTAACAAGATACATTTTAAGCATCCTGCATTGACTTTCTGCAGGCTTGTAGTCTTGACTAATTTTTAACAACCGTTGGCTTTTGTCACATTTAGCATCCTTTTCCTCTCAGTAGTATAGTTTGCTTATTCCTTAAAAAACAGGTTCAGTACTTTTTTGCTGTGAGAAACCATGTAGTTTTAGTTGCAAATGCATGAATGCATAATCTCATAAAGTAATTCTATATAGAACATTACGTTTGAATGATTTTTGTTGTATATTTCGTGAATTACCTTTGCATGCAGTACCAAGACTGTATCACTCATATATTTCGGTTGAAATGTAGCATAGGAATTTCTAAAGTGCAACTTTTTGTTTTTGTTTTTTTTTTTTTTTGCTAAGGACTTATTCTCTATTGCAAAATTCTTATATGGTTAGTACATGATATTCCAAAGTGTAGTTAACATTTTAAAAACGTGGTTTTTATTCTTTCATATTGCAGTTATGGTTTTGTTAGCTTGAATGTGTTTGTTACAGAACAAATGTAGTAGAGGCAGGAGACCAAGAATTTATGGTTTGGTGTAGCTTTAGATTTAAAGGTGGTGATGAATTATGTAGCTGTAAGTTATTGGAATTTAAAAGCCTTTCTAGAAAAAAATTGACATAACGTTTTATGAATTTATTAATAGAAATAGCTTTTTCTTTGCTTTCAAGGTTTTTGGTTTTTTTAAATTATTTTTTGAGTTTGCTTTTAAGAGGTATTGTATCTTTCTAAAAATTTTTGCAGTGCGAATGTCCACCTCTCTGCTTAATGACCTTCGGTGTAAGTCTTGAACTTAGAAACAACTGCAAATCTGTTTCAGAATTAATGAAAATATATGCTGAGAAAATCACTTTGAAATGCTGTGGAATAAGCTTTATATGGACCATTGACATTTTATGTTGGCCTTGGTGCTTTGAAGCGGTTCTGCTTACACTAGGATGCAACAACTCTTAATTTGAAAACCAGTGCTTTCCTAAAGCTACATTTTAGTTGAGGTATTTCTTTGTGTGATTTCTTTTTCTGCATTCTCCTCCTCCAGATCCCTCCCCCCCAGAGGTGGGGGAGAGAAAAGTAAGCAGGCATTAAACTTATGTATGCTGTCCAGACACACTACAGTTCTCCTGCTTAAAATATATTTTTTTTCTGACTGAGCCAGTATAATAGTGATGTTAGACACTATTCTAATTGAGTTATGAATTTCTGGGACCCCTAGTAGGGCTGTTAACCCTACATAATTTTCAAGGTTCATTACATTTAAAATACATATTTAGTCTTATAAAAATATTTTGCCTATTTTGATGAGAACATATGTTATTTTTCTGTTTAAACTTATTCCACTTCTCTTTTATACCCCCTCTAGGTCATGCCTAACTTTTTTAGACTGAATTTTTTTTTTTTTTTTTAGTGCAGATTGAACTCAGGGGTCCTTTACCAGTGATTTTGCTAAGCTAGTGAAGCTGGTCTCAAACTTGTGATCCTCTTGCTTCAGCTTCCTGAATGGCTGGGTTTACAGGCCTGTGGCACCAAATCTAGTTGAGTGAATGGTTCTTTAAGCATGTTAGATTAGCCATTTCAGTGTTCATTGTACATATTTGCATTTTTTTCCCCTTAGAAGCTTGTGTCATTTGACAGAGTTTTGTTTTGCTTAAAGTGTGTGACTTTTTTTTCTTGGAGGGAGGGAAGGTGGGGGGTGGAGAATGAATCAGTTTTATTTATTTTTTCATCTGAGCCTTGTTTTTCTGACACTTATTTTTGTATGTGGTGCTGGGGTTTGAACACAGATCCTCATGCACGCCAGACAAGCACTCCAACTACTGAACCACCGTTCCAGCCCCTTGTTTTGCTTAAAGTAATAGGAATAGTGACTCTGAGGTGACCCTTAATCATGTACAAATTAGCTGGACTAAAGTGGTTTCATTAATTTGTTTTTTACACTAAATGAAAGTTAAAGGAATTAGGCCAGGATAACAGCATTTTGTACAGTTTTGTTTAAATTATCAGATTTCAGGCTTTTTGCTTAGCAGTTGATAAAGACCCAGTTGTTTAAAATGAGAAATTCAGAGTTGATCCGTGTGTCAAATAAATGGCATAGATACCATTTATTTGAGCTACTTTCAGTGTGATACTGTGTGTATCATAATATCCCAAACGTGATAATTAGACTTAGATTTTTTTGCATTTTTTTTCATTTTAAAATGTGTAATTTGATGATGAATGAATCAGGAACAAGAAATTTTAGGTTGTGTCACCTTGACATTATTACATGATGTAATTGGCATCTAGGAAATTTTATCTTAAATGTGAAAGTGAATGAAAATTATGGTAGTGCTTACAGATATAAAACTAAGATGGTAGGTGGTCAGATTCTTATAATTTATAACATTCTTATAGTTTAGGTCTCAGTAACTTGGCATAGCAAATTATATCACAGGTCAGATAGATAACTACCATTGATTGATTGTAAAATGGTCTATTATTGTATCTTAAAGTTGGTAATAAACCAGTGCTAGGGATTGAATCCAGGTCCTTGAGCATGCTATGCAAATGCTCTGTCACTGAGCTTTTTATTGCTTTTTAAACCCCAAGGTCAGTAGCTTTCAATCTTGGCTGCACTTTAAGATTTCTTAGAAAGCTTTGCAGAATAATGATACCTAGATCCTTCCCCTAGAAATTCTGATTCATTTGGACTTGGGTACAGTCAGGTGAGAACACTTCAGTAGGTAACTTATTAGGGTCCTCAATTTTTTTTCTTTTGAACAGTTTCACTGTGTCTACTTTACATTCTTTAGTATGGTGATATGTGCACAGTGGGATCATCTCACTCCTAATTTGTCTTTTGAAGGTGTTGCCACATTTGTTTTGCTTCCAAATATCTCACTGCTTGCCTGTCTTCTCCTTTCATCATTTTTTCAATTCATTTGAACTGTCTGGTTGCAGGTTTAGAAAACTGTATTTTCCATGATGTGAAGTTGGCTATATCAGCATCATTTTAACTAGGAAGTTGGTCATCTTTTAAAATACTGTAAAGTGCTTCTTTGTGTTGCTTTTAGGGTAAGAAGGGAAAGAAAGAAAAAGGACTTTAGGTCTCTAAATTAGTCTCTTCCTCCCAATGGAATTTGGTCTTAGGGAGTTAATCTGCTTGGAAATTGTAAAGTTTTCTAGCTACTGGTTAACTGGTCTCTTCTTTAGTTCCTGAGAGGCAGATTGCATTGGTTTAGCTTTTGCGGTCAGGGCTTAAACACTGTGAGAAAGTTGCTCAACTAGCCCAACTAGTTGGCAGTTCTCTAGATGTCATTTAGGAGCATGTTCAATTCTCCATTTATATCACCTGAAATAGTTTGCAAGTGTTGGTCTACAGTGTAGTTGCATCTTTGTCTCTGGAAGAGCTATTTGAAAAAATAAAGTTATTTTTTGATACCTGATCCCTTCACACACAGTGATTCAGAATGGAAGTGCAGCGGAGAAGGCATGGGAATCTGTATTATGAAAAAAGCCCCTCTTGATTTTAAACACTTTGGTTATTTTATGTTTGTCCTTACTGCTTTATTTGTTTTAACATAGTTCAAATTTTACCTTTTGATCATCAATAAATTACTGAAGTAATTTAAGATCAATCAAATCTCAGTTTATATATTTTGAATGCAAATGTTATATTTATGATTAAAGAAAAGGACTTATTTTTATTTTTATAGTAAGGTATGATTTCTCTATCAGTATGGCTGAGTACATGTGATTCAGGTCTTTTTATTGGTACTGGGGATTAAACTAAGGGGCACTTAACCACTGAACCACATCTTCAGCCTTTTTTAGTTTTTATATTGAGATGGGTCTTGATAAGCTGCTCAGGGCCTTGGTAAGTTGCTGAGGCCAGCTTTGAACTTGGGATTGTCCTGCCTCGGCCCCTCGAGAGGCAAGGATTACGTGTTTGCACCATGTTCCCTGCCATTTCACAATTTGTACTTATCAAATACAAATATATATATATATATATATATATTTATATTTAAGAGACAGTCGATTTCGTTTATTTTTTGCATCTGGTGTATGTTTTCCCAACATGTAGATGTGTATGTGGTGCTGGGGTTTGAACCTGGGTCATTGTGCATGCCAGGCAAACACTCTAATGCTGAGCCACCTCTCCAGCCCTACAAATGTATTTTTAAATATAAAATTGATTAAGAATATTTAGCAGTAGTATTTGCTAGTGGATTTAAGAATGTTTGATACCAATAGGTAGCCAGTCGTTGCAACAGTTGAGCCATTTGGCTGAAAGGATGACAGAGGTAGTACTTAATAAGCCAAACTAAGCAAGGAATCATTGAACATAACCACACTAAACGCATCTGTGACATAGATATTCCCTGCTAAAATTAGTTGATGGAAGAATTTTTTTTTGTGTGTATAGACATTGAAATAAAGTGGCTAACCAATTTTATAGAAAAATAACACAACTTCTTTATATTTATTTAAATTAGTAGTAAATTACTACTATCAATTAACTGCTGTAATTCCCAGTTGCTCAGAAAGCTGAGGCCGGAGGATCACAAGTTCAAAGCCAGTCTCAACAACTTAGCAAGACCTCATCTCAAAATAAAAGGGGCTGGGGATCTGAAGTGGTGGTTAAGTGCCCTTGGGTTCAATCCCCCTGTACTTTAAAGAAAAAAAAAAAGTGTATATTCATGATATTGTAATTTGGTTCACTATCTTTTTGGTAATATGTAAGGTGAAGTTTGTGGACTAGATCAGTGCCTTGAAACTATTAAAGTACTCCTGTTATTTCCAATTACATATCTGTGTGAGGCACATTTTCTTTATATACTTTAACCAAAACAACATCAACAGCAGATTGAATGCTGAAGCAGATAGGAGTATTTAGTTGTCTTTTGTTAAGCTAGACATTAAAGAAGTTTGCAAAGATGTAAAACAGTGTCACTCTTTATTACTAGTTTTTGTGTTTTGGAAAAGATTTTTCATTTTTTTTTGTATTAGCATGTAATAGGTTTATTAGTTTAAACTATAAAATTCATATCAAAATTTTGTTTTAATTTTTTAAATTTGTAATACGATAAATAGCAATGCAGTTCACATAAACAAAATCTAATTTGAATCCTCAGTAATTAAGACTGCAAATAAAAGGATCCTGAGACCAGAGTTTGACAGGTGCTGTTTTAAAGTGATAGTTCTGTTTTATTGACTAAATTACTGATTAAGAATGTTAGTGATTCAACTTTTGTTCAGTTATTGTATGTTAGAGAACATGTAGCAGTCAAACTCAAGTAAAAGGGGGACTTAATTTTCTTGGTCTGATAATAGAGCTTGTTTCAGGCTGCTAGATCCAGGGTCTGAACCATTATCAAGATTTTGTCTCTTGGTGCTAGAGCAGTGGCTCGGTCGTTAGTGTACTTGCTCTGCATGTATGAGCACCGGGTACATAATAAAATCTCACAACAAAATCTCAGGAGCTACGAAAGCCACATGAAAAACTAAATAAAATTGTTTCTTTTTCTCTCTCTCTCTTTCACTGTCCCTTTCTCTTAAAACAAAACAAAACAAAACAAAACAAAACAAAACAAAACAAAACGATTTTTGTATCTTGACTTTGCTTTCCTTTCTGTAGTTCTCAGGTAGTTCCCAGGCTAACTACTCCCAGTTTCAAGTTCAGCAAAAGAGGGCTTTCCCTTCCCCCTTCTATAGTTCCAATAGAAGTTTTTAAGCTGTGTCATTTGACTTGGGGTTCTTTTCCATCTCTAGGACAACTAGGTGACCAAGGGTTGGCTTTTGATAGTCAGGCTAGGAATTGTCTCACCTGTCCAGATGGGGAAGTTCTTCTTGGGAAATAAGACTATTGTTAAGAGGAAATATGTGTTGACAGACAAAAACAGATGTCAGCTATAGTACCTTATTGGTTCTTCTTTTAGCAACTTCTAATTTATTAATCAAAGTGTTCATTTTTAAATAAGATTATTTAAAATAAAGCTGGTGTAATAAAATGTTATTTAACTATAAGACTCTTGGGTAAGCAAAAACATATCTCTCAGTTTTTCCCTTGTCGTTTATCTTTTTGTTTTTTAAGAGAGAAGGACAGTGAGAGACAGAGAGACAGAGAGAATCAATTTTTTATTGAGTTTTTCATACGGGTTTTGTTGCTCTCACACTTAGTTGTGTAATTGGGTGCTGGGGTTTGAACCCGTGTACTTGCACATGTCTGGCAGTTGCTGTAACCTCGGAGCCACTGCTCCAGCCCCCGTTGTAGTTATCTTACGTTAACATGAAAATAGTCTTTTGGTTGCTTTGATTGCATTATTAATCTTTTGTGCTCTTGGAGCCCTGTTTGGTGAATTTCAATTCTCTGTCTAGAATCTAGGCTGTAACTTGTGCTGTAGATGGTTGAACTGAGCTTGAACAGCCTCTTTTCTCTGCTTATAAAGCCTTTGCTTAGAATTTTTTCCTAGTGATATTTCACAAGGCCAGCCTTTTTTCCCTTGAAAACTTAAGTGCAAGCATTTTTCTCAGATATTCCCATACTAGTTTCTCTTTCTTTCTTTTTTTTTTTTTAAGAGAGAGGAACAGTGGGAGAAAGAAAATCAATTTTATTTAGTTTTCCATGTGGCTTTCATTGCTCCAACACTTCATTGTATACATGGTGTTGGGGTTTGAACTCCTGTATATGCACATGCCAGACAAGCACCATAACCGCTGAGCCACTGTTCCAGCCTCCCATGCTAGTTTCTTAATCACTGATTAAAAGCCTTATAATTTCTAGAAAATAATGCTTTACAGATATAATATAGTCAGTTCAAAACTAAACAACATTTGAGAACATGTCATCACTTATTAACTAAAATTTATGAATTTACATGAGAGCCTTCCAGACCTGTAATCGCCTGTTTAATTTTAGAGATACCCAAAGTCTCAATGACTTTGGGCATCTAGCTTTGTAGTACATGAATTTGTTTTTATGCCTGAGGCCAACAAGTGACAGTTTATGATTAATACCAAGGTGAGAGGGAGGTCAAACAGTAGGTAAAAAGAACAAATCAGTCTTCCTCCTACCCACCTCTTTCTCTCTCTCCCTTCCCCTGTTAACCCCTGCCATGATTTTGTCTTTATTTTGTTTTGTATGTCAGTGAATTTCAAATAGACTAAACAATTTGCTACATAAACCTTTAAAAGCAAATTGTTTCATCAGCATTCAGTTAACCTGTCTAGGAAATGGGTAATTTGTCGAATGGCCCCCTTTTCTCCTAATATCAGTTGGTTAAGGAACCCAGTCTAGCTTACCTAGAAGTTTATCACTGATTTCTCACTTCCTTTGTGCTGCCTGTGCTCCTAATCTGGACTTTGTCACTTTACTCATTGTTAACTTCTGTTTTTCTGATTCTTTTTCCAAAGCTATTCTCCATGTTGTCACTGGTTTCCTTTCTTCTACAAATATAATACGGTTATTCCTTCTCTTTCCTAACATGAATCTACTCTTTTGATAAAATATTTGACTTTTTCCTCTCTGCTTTTTCTCTGTGATTTTTCCTTTAGCGTGGCAAATTCTTACTCACATATGGTAGTCATTAGTGTTCTTCTACCAATATTCTGATGGCTTTCTTGTGGCATGTGGCAGAATTGCACTGCTTTGTCTTCCTTACCAACCCCTCCACTTGAAATTAGTCATGGCCCTGAGTTTCTCAACTTAGTGTTAACTGATTTTGGGCTGCCAACTTTGGGCTGGATTTTTTTTTTTTTTTTTTTTTTTGCGGAGTTGGGGGGTACTGTCCTGTGTATTGCAGATTTAGTGGTGACTTTGGTCGTTACCCACTGGATGCCCAGTAATTCTCTTATCTTCCACCTCTGCCTACCAGTTGTGACTATCAGAATGTCTCTAGATACTGCCAAATGCCCCTTAAGGGGCCAGGTTTCCCCTAGTTAAGAATTACTGCCATGGCCATTTGATTAACCAATCAAATGTGAGCATAAGTAATAGTCTTTAAAAGATAGTGCATAAGGTCTGGAGAGGTGGCTCAGTGGCAGAGCGCTTGCCTGGCAAGCACGAGAACCTGGGTTCGATCCCCAGTACCACGTAACACAATGAAGTGGAGGAAAAACAAAAACCCAGACTGGGGGAGTGGGCACAGAGAGAGAGTGCAGGAGCTGTCTTATCCCTTCCCTGCTATTTAAGGACATATGTAGAGATGGAGCTTCTGTCAGTATAATCCCTAAGAGATGAGCGTGAACAGTGCTACCAGGTGATCTGTTATGAATAAATGCATAAGCGGAAAATAAATCTTTATTTTAAGCTATTAATAATTTGGGGGTTGCTTGTAATTACAGCGTAGCCTATTCTGTCCTGACTAATACATTATGACAAAATTTAGCCTACCTGTGGCCATTTCGTGCTTCCTCATTTGTAGTCCCAAATCATCTTAATATATACCTCTTTTAGCATTTACTACTTAGTGTGATATGTTTGGATTTTCTAGATATGCTTTTCTTTTTCTTTCCTATTTTTGGGTGCTGAGCACTGAACCAAGTTCTTCCTTGTGCTAAGGATACATGTTACCTTTGAGCTATGCTCCCAACCCTGAGATCAGTAGCCTGACTTTTATTTTTAAATTGGGATCTCATATTATTCGGGATGTTCTTGATTCTGGGCTCCAGGAATGATCTTCCGTCTTCAGCCTCTTGAGTAGCTGGGACTAGTGCATGCAACCTCCATGCAGACCAGGATCAGTAATTCTTTTGTTTTTGCTATTGGGAATTGAACCTAGGGACGTTTTAATACTGAGCTACGTCCCCCGACCTTTTTATTTTTATTTGGAGACAGAGTCTTGCTAAGTTGCCAAAGATGACCTTGAATTTTGATTCTCTGCGTCAGCCTGTCAGTTTGCTGGGATTATAGGGATGTGCCACTGTGCTGGACTGGGGTCAGTAATTCTTTTCTTTCTGTTGTTTTTGGTACAGGGTATTGAACCCAGGGGATTTTAACCACTGAACTATGTCTTCGTTCCTTTTTATTTTATTTTATAAATTCTGAGTTAGGGTCTTGATAAATTACTGAGGCTGGCCTTGAACTTGCAGTCTTTCTTTTTCAGCCATCTGAGTTTGCTGAGATTACCAGTGTGAGCCACTTTGCCCAGCCAGGATTAGTGATTCGTAATGGATTTGTAACCTCTTCTTAAGGGGTGGTATGGAAATTTGTGAGTGGAACTTTGTGGGTGGGACCAGGGGAGATAGTGAAGAATTATCTTGCATCCCACAAGCCTTTAAAATGCCCTAGAGGGCTGGAGTGGTGGCTCAGTGGTTTCAGCGCTTGCCTGGCAAGCACGAGGACCCAGGTTCAAACCCCAGCACCACGTGCACAACTGAGTGTTGGAGCAACTAAGGCCATGTGAAAAACTAAAGTTGTTAAAAAAAAAAATGCCCTAGAAATTCAAGTAGGAGGAAATTATAAAAAAAAAATTAGTCTAGAATCCAATTTTATCTTAATATATACTCAATTTTCTAGGAACTAAATTTCTCTTATTTCAGTTTCTTAATTGAAGTTGTTTTGTTTGGAACTTTATCAAGAATTCATCATTTGCGACAGTTTGTGTCACCAACATATCGTTGTGCCATTTGAGTTGCCAATGATATATACTTATCTTAGAAGGTCTGAATTTGTAGCTATTTTTTTGGGGCGGGGCAGCTACCAGAGATTGAAACCAGGACCAGGGGCACCTAACCACAGAGCCACATGCCCAGCCTGGTTTTTGTTTTTTATTTTGAGACGGGGTCTTGCTGAGTTGTTGAGGCTGGCTTTTAACTTGTGATCCTCCTGCTTCAGCCTCCCTGGCTGCTGGGATTACAGGTGTATACCAACCATACCTGGCTTTGAGCTGTCACATTTACAATTCCATATAAAATACAAGCATCTAACTTCT
>PVKS010033268.1:0-21850 GCA_004027875.1 Aplodontia rufa
CTCATAGGAGACTGCAGAGTGGGAATATGGGGGAACCATCCCAGAAGCCGATGTCATTCCTCCATGAGATACCCATTTAATGCATGAGTTCTTCTAGGGGAAACTGCAACAGGTGAAACCCAAGGTGGTCATCCATGTTTTGGCATTACCCCTGGATAACAAAGTATATATACATTGATTACTGTTGGTTTGATAATGTTTCCCCCTCAATTGTATCTCTATACACTTCTAATAAAAAAAATCTCATGATAAATCACTTCACAGCTAAGGTGTTAGGCACTTTAGAGTTTTGTCACTGACACTGTTGTGGGGTCCAGTTATCAACACATAGTGAGACCACCAGAGAGGAAAAAAAGTTTATTTGAAGGAAAGAGAATGAACAGAGAAGGAGAGAAGGGAAGAAACAGGCTGGTGAACCAGGGCCACTGCTCCAAAGCAAAGTTCGGGGAGAGCAGCAGGCCTGAGTGAGTCAAGCAGGCTATATTTAAAGGAAAATTTTGGCAGGCTTACAAACAGGCTTATAAAAGAGGTCTTTCTCCAGGAAATGCAAGCAGCACATTTCTGTTTATCTATTTCAAGTTGCACCTGGTGGGCTATCAGGGCAGGTTAGGCGGGCAGCCAAACTATCCGTATCTGAATCCAGCAGCTTGTGGGAGCCTATGGAGGGCTGCTTCCCAGAGACAGTGACCTTGACTATGAGCACATTATTTTATCTCAGGTATTTCTGTCCATCCAGCACAACTCAATCTTAATTAAATATATTTGTTTTACATCAGAGGGTCTTTACCCTTTTACAACACACAAATGAGATGTTTATATTACAATCAAAGAGAAATTCAAATGTTATATAATATATAGGGTCATTAATCCTATCTTGTGCCCTATGTTAATCTTTTAAAGAGCCAACATATTCCAAAAACTGAATATATCCATGTAAATAATGCTATGATGGTGTAACACTCCTTCCCTTTGTATCATTTCCTCTCTTCCATTTGAGCAGATATTGTAGCATCGCTTCCACATTAGAACACAAATCACACAATCCAAACCTTTGCCCTCCAAAATTCTGAATTGAAGATCTCCAAGTCCAAACATCCACAGTTATATGGCCAAGCACATCTTTTATGTTTTTCCTGCTAAAGGCAATTAAAAACTTCAGAGCATAACTCGTGACACAGCTATTGATAATATTGAAGTTTTTCTGACAAACTTTAACTTCATTTACCTGGAGGCCCTCATGAAATGAACCAATTTAAACCACATTAAGTGCTATTAGAGAAAGAATGCACAGACCCTGAAAGTTAACAAAAATATATTATGAAAATTACTGTAAAATTAATGTATTTAGAATATTGTTCTGAGTTTTGAAACCTAAATGATAGGGCCATTGTTCCATCAACAAGAAGAGCCTGGTTAGAAACAGAGCAGTGTTGAGAAGGTGCATAATGTAGCACAGGAAGAAGGTGGGTTCCAGCGGAAGTGGGGAAGTGGGTCTCCAGCCACTGGAAATGAAGACAGAGCTGAGGCTGTAGCAGTGAGCACAGGAGCTGATGCTGTAACTGCCTGGTATGCAGATGCTCGGATTTGATTTTAGTACTCAAAGACCATCTTAAGAGATAGGGTGTGAGGCTTGAGAAAAGTGGAGACTTGGAATTCAAGTCCTTTCCTTAACCAGCACTCTCAAGAGGGAATAAAATCTTTATCCAGTGGCCCAGGAGGACAACAAACAAGCTCATCTCTGTTGGAAAATATGTGGGGAAAATTTTCGTATAATAATCTCATCCTCTTGCTTGATATTGTTTCATGTAAATTTGTCATGACTATAGCAGAAAGACTCATGTTTAAGAAGTTAACAGAAAACCTGTACCCATGTCTGTCAATGATACCTTTTGGGGTCTTCATAGAAAAATGCCCCACATGCTCTATTAAGGGCATTTAAGCATTACAAACATATGGGGGAAGCAATCCACCTGAACCAGGAAGTGGAAAAAAGAGAATTAGCATTGCAGAGACTCTGCTTAAACAACCAGATGAATGCAAAGGTAAAATAAATGTTTACAGTGGTTAAGAGAATGTAGTTAAGCAGGCTTAAAGGAAGACACTATTAGAATGTACAAGCGGATTTGTACGAAGAATAAACTATAATGTCCCAAAGTGAAAGCAATCACTGAAATATAAAAACCATTGGGTGGGTTATAACAGGTCCGACACACATGAAGAAAGAATCACTGAACTGGAAGAAATGGGAGGAATTCACATTGAGAATGTGGCGCAGTGAGACAAGTCAACAGGAATTGATTCATTTCATCCTCACCTACATCTATGAAGGGAATACTAATATAATCTCCATTATAAAGACGAGGTAACTGAGGAAAAGTAAGATTCCAAAACTTGTCCTCCCTTTTCAAACCTAACAGAAGAAGGTTAGACTCTGAGGTTTAGGGATACATCTAGGTTTTAATCACATAATGCTGCTAAGTCGTAGGATGTACTTCTATTCCTTTAATAATTACCTTTGGATTTCATGTACTTTATATTTTTGTCTCAACAAGTTGCAGGTGGGCAGGCAGAATGCATGGAACCAAAAGTGGTTTAACCATCTATTTAAAGGATTCATTGAACTCTAACTTTTTACATGTTAATAATACTTGAAAAAATATTTAGGTTTACATGTGTAATATTAATTATTGCACATTTTTGTAGAGATTGTAACAAATGTGTCTTGACATTTTATCTCTCCCTGAGTTGTTCGTAGCTTTCCGCAGAATTACCTTCCCTTTACAAGCATGATTGCTCTTTGGTGCCTGAGGAAGGTGGAATATCTTTGTCACTATTTATAACAATTCCTACTTTTCCCTCATTCTTGTGTTATGGATTTTTTGGTGTAAATTTCTAGGTTTTCTGGCATTTTTGGAAGACTATAATCCTTTGAATTCTGGCATTTGTATAGTTGGTGAATTACTGACTTTCAGACTTTTATATCCTAAATGTATAAAGTGTAGAGTAAAATAGCCTGCCTTTCCACTCTTGTTTTCCTAAGCTTAGATTTATATTTATTTATCTTTCTTGGAAATTGAAAAGATTTTCTGCTTATTTTTTATTGGAAGACATCTTTATGTCTAGGAAATTTTAGCTGTGTCTCTTTTCTCCATTTTTTTCACCTGGTATTCTGAGTAGACACAAACAGTCTATCTTCTATATTAACTTCCCTTTAATTTATTTTACGACTGTATTTCTTTGTTTCATTCTATTCATTCATTTATACCTATGCTATAATAATACAAATTCTTTTTTTTATTAAAACCAGTAATGCCAGCTTACTTTTTTTTTATTACATGAATATGCAGTTACAATTGAGGGGGAAACATTGTTAAACGATCAAGAACAAATGTACATATACTTAGTTATCCAAGGCTGATGCCATGTGATGGATGCCCTGCTTTGGTTCCCATGTCTCTGTTTCCCCCAGAAAACCCCTGAGTTAAATGGATATCTCGTGGAGGTCAGAGATCTCCTTCTGAGAAGATTCCCCCATAGTCCCACCCTCCAGTCTCCCAGATATCCTTCCTAAGCCCTCCCCCCACCTTGTCACCCCCCCCTCCCCCGTGCCTCCAGGTATCCTAGGCAATCATCCCCTGGTTGCATTAAAAATCATACAATTTCAGTTTGTTATTAGCTTAGCCATCTAACATACTGCTCCCCAATGTATTCTACTATTCTACCTTCCAAGATGAGAGAAACCATTAGGCCCTTGAGTCTCTGCCAGCTTATTTAAAAAAAAAAATCATGTTTATTTCCTTTTAAATATTCCTGATTGGTTCTTATAAAGGTTATTTCATTCTTGTTTTGTTGTTGTTGTTGTTTTTTGATAAAAGAGATTAAACCCCCTCAGCCATATTGCAGCCCTTTGTAATTTTTTTTTTTTAATTTTGAGTCAGTGTCTTGCTAAATTGTTTAGGTCTTTGCTAAGTTGCTGAGGATGACTTTGAACTTCTGATGCTCTTGCCTCAGTTGCCTAGCCATTGGGATTACAGGTGTCTGCCACTTTACCCAACTCTATGCATATTTAAGATGAGAATTCCTTATTTAGTTTTGACAGGTATTATTTCTAAATATTCTCTTTGACATGTTACATATGCTTAGTCTAAATCTTTTTTGAATTATTCCATTAAACAATTTTATGTATCTGATATTTATTTTGTCAACTACAGTTTTTGGCAGTATTTTTTTTTAATTTTTATTATTTGAGATTGTGTTTTTAGACTCATGCTGAGAGAGAAATTTTTTCTTTTGTGCATATACTCTGTTTTTATACATCCTTGTCTAGTAGCTTCTCATTTGATTCTTTCTCCTCCATAGTTGATTGTTAGAATGATGGTTTGGGTCGTTTGACCCACAGTGATAATAAAAATATTTAACATTTACTATGTGCTTGCTTGCAATAAATGATTTATCTATATTAAGTAACTTCCTTTTTAAACTCTGTGATGTAAGCACCAATTTTATTCCTATGTCACAGATGAGAAGAGGGGATTTTAAATAATATTCTAAAAGTCATAAGATGATATACACTGGAGTCAGGATTGGAACACAGACAAGAATGCGTGTTCCTCTGCTTGGCATTCTCTGCTATCTAGAGTGTTGGGAAGGGAGTGATCCTGTCGCTGTGACTGATTCACCCCCACTAGAGGCAGCACTGTGTCAGATGCTCAGAGCTTCCTGGCTCATCATGAGTGGATGTTAATCTCACACTGTTGTCCTGCTCTCAGCTCAGGTGCTGGGCATCTCTGATGATGACTGGCTTCAATCTGCATGGATGAATTCCATCCAGTCTTTTGTGTAGAGAGCTTTTTCTTTGCTAGATTTCCTTAATAACCACATTGAGCTCTCTAACCCAGCATCTTGCTGCTTTTCCTGCATTTAGTGTTTGGCACTTCGACTTAATTTCTGCTGAATGAAGTTGTTTGTAAACCTTGTTTTCTGTTGAAGCATAAGCTCATTGTGCTATTTGGACTGAAGTCTTCAAGATCTCTCTCTCCTAGGTCTTTTCTTCACCACCAGGAAATTAGAATTTGGAGAGCTTCCAGTGTCTTTCATTACAGATTTGCTCGTTACACGATTGCAGCAATATTTTAAGAAGCAGCAAATGGAAAATTCTTTCAGTGCCTCAAACAATTTGGCAGAATGGAATTCTGGCTATAGAGTTTTTTGTCCTAGGAAGGGATGAAGCCATGGGTTTTGATCTTATAGACCTGGGAGACTTTCTGGAGATTAACCATTGTGAACTCTGTTTTTCGCTTGAAGACTCTTCCTGTAGCTTCCCACACTGTCCACTGGATGTAAAGAAATAACCGAAGCTCTCTAGAGGCAGCTTGTCAACTGAGTAGAATCTGAACAAACTTCTTCACCCTTCCCATTCCTGTCTATGACACTGTCTACCTAATCGTGTTTTATTTCCATTTACTATTGAATCATCCTCTCATGTGGTGACCAAGTGATAATAAGTGTCAAGTATCAGGGGAACATTTCCATGATGAGTCACCCAAAACACTTGCCATCTTCCTATGTTAAAGTGAAAGCTTTCATTTAGTAATACATGTGATCTCCTGAATTTCATAACTCTGCCTTCTTCTGGTTGAGCTGTTCCTTTTGGATTAGCTACCAATTTCTATACTTCATAAGTAATAAACTTCATAAGTAATAAACTTCTTTAGCTTGCTGTTGTACTCTGCTTTCAGACTCCTCATTTGGTCCACTAATCCTACAAGTGCTACCATAGATACAAGTTCAATATTCATATCCCAAATGCTTGGGAGAAGAAATACTTCAAATTTTGGAATTTTTTTTTCAGATTTTGGAAGATTTGCATATGTATCAAGAGGCATTTGGGAATGGTATGCAAATTTAATTATGGCATTTTCTAGTTTCACATATACCTTATACACATAACCCAAAGATAATTATATACAATTTTTTAGTGCGCCTTCATTTGTTCTGAGACCCATCACATGAAATCAGGTGTGGAAATTTCCACTTTTGGAAGAATTTCCACACTCAATTGTTTTGGATTTTGACATATTTCAAATTTCAGATTTTTATATTAGGAATCCTCAAGCACTTATTAAAGTGATCTGTGTCTCAAACATCTTTGTTATCATGTCCTGTGAGAAGTTCCACCCATGAAGGCAATGTTCCAGAATATTCTTCAGAATTAAAATAGCATCTACTGCCAGGAACACATTTCCTACCAATATCTTCATCTAGCTCTAAAATTAAGTTTGGCATATACAAGACTGAAGGGAAATCTCATTTGAGATGCACACCATAGCTCATAAGGACCTCTGCAAAACTCAACCCCAGCCTACCAGTCATCCTCAGATAATGCAAGTTTTCCACTAAAGCACCACAAATACCATGCTTTTCAAGTTTTCTCTATCCCCAAGACTCTCTTATTCATGGGAGGAGGAATAGCTCTTACAAAGAGGATTCTGCTATTTGATTCAAGCCACAAAGTGGTTATCAGACTTTGAAATACAAACAAAGGAACTTAAAAGCCTTGTAACTTTGGGGAAATCTGAAATTCTCTTTATTCCTGCTTGGCTAAAGCTTTTCCTTGCAGTGATAGGAGTTGTAAGCTCACCAAACACCTGTTTGGAGACCCAATCCTCTTTACTTTTTCTAGTTCAATAGTAGATCTATGGAAGTCTGACATGGACAGAAATTATTTTTTATAGGAATCGTGCTTTCTTGCTTTCTGTTCCTAATCTCAGTGCTTCACAAATCATACATCTTATATCTAGTTCCAGAAGAAAGTTTGAAGTATGGGCAATGGAAACTACAGGGACTTAAAGTAGTTGGTTTAAAGATAAAAATGTTTACACACATATGCTATCCATCTAACCAAACACAACTACTTGGATATTTTTTTAACCTCTCAAACTACTTATTTTGAATAACAACTCCTCCCCTTATGGAACAAAAAGTATATGTTGGTATTCATCTCCTTAATTGACCACTGATTAATTAAAGTTATTCCAAAATAAAGCAAATCTTCTACAAAGAATAGTCAATGGGCATTCTCCTTCTTCACAAAAGTTGTGTATGATATCTGTTGTTATCAAAATAGACAATGTAACTCTTCAACCAGGGAAAATAAACAGATTTACAAGAAGGAAGGATGAAAATATGCTGAAAGACAAGCAAAATGAAATGAAAAATAGCCAAGTCATTAAACTAAGGAGTAGCTAAGTCAAGAACATTATAAGAATTTTCCCTGAATGCTTTCTGCAAGCCAGCATGAGGTTAACTAAGGTTGGGATGCCACATCATAAAATCACTTTCAACTGCATTTAGAATTTCAGGGATAATCATGGATGTAAGGTATTTTAATTGAGCAATTGTCAAATCATTGTGCTTTAAAAGATCTAAGAAAATATATGAAGTAGATTTATTAACTTTTTAAACTGATTTCAATAGTTTAATTTACATCGCTTCTCACCAATTTGTTCTTCCAATTTATTACAAGAAGAAATATGTGGAGAGAGTTTTAGAACTCATGCAATTGAGACTGAAGACATGACTTTAAAAGGAAAAAAGAAGACAAAAAATTAGGACCCAGGGAAAAGAAAACAATATTCAACATGAGCCGTGGACTTCGGAAAGAATTACAGTTGACCAATATTTTGGCCTTGGGCTTTGTGTAAGTCAATGCACAGAAGGAAAAGACAAAGAGTGATATGGTTCAGAATATTCATGAGGGCAAACTAAGAATAGTAAGATGCTAAAATTTGAGAGTTCTGTGAATAATATTTGTTGGACTGGGATTACTTGTTATTTTGCAATTATTTTAATGTTACCTATTAAAATAGCTTAATGATTGTTGGGATATTTTGAAAAATGCCCTAAGAAATTATTTCAAAAACCACATGCTCTCCACAGTGGTACAATGAAGACCGTCAATATCATCAAATCAGTTCATACACAGTATTCACCCCACTCTGTTTTATAAAGTCAGAGCTGAATCTAAGTCTAATGCTCACCACTGTTAAAGGGGAATGGACATGAGTTGATTTCATTCATTCATATTTAGATTTATCATTCATAGTCTTGATAAAGTATACATGAATATTACATGGCTGTGAATGAATACAGTAAAAACACTCTGAAAGTTCTATAGTTAGTGAAGTAATATATAAATAATTTTAGGAAGAAGTACCATTTTAAAGAAATGATTAGAGCCATAGGTTGAAGGAATTTATAATCACTAATTAGCTCTAGTGTGTACTTTTCCTTCAAATGTATAATGAAATATTTCTGTGGCAAAATCAACTGCTCCTACAATTCCTTTGTGGTCTGTATTCCTTGTATTTCTTGTTCTGTGCTGTTATATTTAGAAGTGTGTTCTCTTCTCTTCTTCCTCTTCTGTTCACAGTTCACTCTTTCTGTCGTATTCCACAAACCCTCAGTTTTTTTACAGGTAGAAAGTTGGACCAGGATCACACAATTTTCATGTAACCACATCCTCTGGCTAGCTCCATTCCTCCAGCCCTGTCACAGATATAATCCTATTTAAAAGTCATCCTCTTTCCTATCCTGGAAAGTCACACTCTTTCCCTGGATTTACTGTCAGTTGTCTGAGGTAAGGCCACCACAACCAAGGATACTCTGGTACGTATGGAAGCTGTAATGTTACTTATATTTTAATTTTCTATTGTTATTACAGACCTGTAGTTATACATAGCAGTTGGTTTCATCCCAAAAAACTCATACATACATTGGAATCAATTTTAGTTAATGAAGTTACTTTAATAGAGCTGCTAGCATCATCCCTGCAATAGTAAAACATTAAGTTCTAGTCCTCAAAGGAAAATTCACTTGAAATACCTACTTAATTCTATCACTGCTAGCTCACTTCAGCACTAATATCTGCTATTTTATGAAAGCAATAAAAATAACTCCACAGTTTAGAGGAACTGTGAATATCAAGGGTTTCTCCTTTCTATCCCTGTCTTAACTAAGTAGTGGTTGCAGTTCCAAACTGGCACCAGCAAATACAACGAGAGAACAGTTAGGTTCAATTTTCTGCATAAGAGCTCTGATTAGCCAATTCCCTAAGACGAGGATGTCCATCTTTCCCTGCCTCCACCTCAGAACTTGTGAGTATAGCAGCCATTGGTCTCTGATCTCTGTCAATACCTGGCCTGTCCCAGAAGCACTTCTTATGGATAGAGTCCTAGGCAGGTCACTGGTGTGGTGAGGATTGTGGTCACCCCTTTAAGGTGAACAACAGACCTTCATGAAAGACCTCCATTCTTCTTCATTTCTTGATTTTTTAAAATATTAAGAGACTTATTGTGATGAAAGTTACTGTGATAAGCTATTTCAATCCATGATTCTACTCCTATTTAGAAATCACGCGTCCCTCAACTTCAATTTCTGTCAAGGAACAGTTTTAACCCTGCCTCCTCAAGTAGTCTAGCACCTAAGAAGTCCCTTCTTGAATTTTCATAGTCATTCATATATAATCATATTATGTAATGACAAAAGTTCTTCCAAATAGCCTGGAGCATACTCTCATGCCTAACATAACTTATAATTTCCTGGTAGATCAGATCACAGTCTTCAGGGTGAGGTGGTCCATCATGTCCGAGCCACGTGACCTTGGGCATCAATTCTTCTGACAAATGGATAAAACATATAGAATTCTCTCTGTAGGGTTTCTACAAACATTGAAATAGTTTTGGTACCTAGAATATTGCTAGTACATAGTAAAATCTCAAAAGCATTTGTTTTCGTTATCATCATTACTGTCTCAGAAAGGTAGTGAGTCCTAAAGTTACCCTCCTAGTCTCTCAACTACAGATAGAATCCTAATGCATTTTCCTGGATCTTTCATAGCCAATGGTATCTGACAATATATATATATATAAATATGTGACTAAAATGAAATCCAGGATACACTGAATTTGAGTATTTGGAGAAAGTTAGTCTTAAGCTAACTGTACTCTGTCTGGGAAAAATGTATATTCTAATTTTCCGTATATGAAAGCCTAGGCTCATAAGGACTCTGACTCCATGTGCACAGACAATAATTAATTTCCCTAAGGAGAGTTCTCCATTTCCTGATTCCATGAAGACTAACCATCCTGCGAATTTCCCACAATGTGTGGAAAACTTAGGACCCTATGCTATGTCATTCCCTTTTAATATAATGTCACCTTTTCATTCACAGAAGGAGAATGCTCCTATCAGCAGTTTCCCTACTGAACATCTTGTTATTCCTTGTACCTTTGGGAAACACTGAAGTCTAAGCTCTCTGACCATGGCTCTCATTCTCATGGAGGTGAATGCAGACTTTGGTGGTAGTGACTGGAATAGAACTGCCTTCTGGTACTGTGGGAACCATTTAGGCACTACATCTAGCACACAGAGAATAAATGAATGAGTTATATAGTAGTGTTAGTCAATTTTCCATTGCTGTTACAGAAAACCTAAGAAAAATCATAAGGGGAGAAAGGTTTATTCTGGCTCATGGATTCAGAAGGTTCAGTCCATTGGTCCCTTGGCCATAGCACCTTGGATCTGTGTCAAGACAAACCATCATGCAGGAATGCATTGTGGAAGAAGTCTGTTTACCTCACGGGAGTTGTAAAGCAAAGAGAGAGGAAGGCGCTGGGTTCCAATATTCTTTTCAATTACAAAATCCCAGTGACCTAACTTCTAGTATCCCCACCTCCTAAAGAATCTAATGCTTCCCAATAGCACCATAGCTGGGAACCAAGTCTTCAACTGATGGTCTTGTTCAGGGACATTTAAGATCCAAACCACAACACTATGGTTTCTTATCTTTTCCGTAGGGGAGGTTGGATGTACCATGAAGAAGGGGACAAAGTAGCCACAGGCACAGAGCCTGATACTATCTGTGCATTAACAGGCTGAAACCTGAAGCCTGACAGAGTCCTTGTGTCTCAGTTTCTCTGTCTGTTCTCTCCACAGTAGGCTCTTGAACTTCCTTTGCATATGTTTTACCTGACAAAGGTGATAATGCCAGGAGAAGGCGAGAACCATTAGCTCATCCTCCTGTTATCCAGCAGAAATATGTTGTGACCTGGGTCCAATTATCTGAAGAGCTTTCAGTGACTTCTCCTACACATCGCCATAGGAATCTTATCAGTCACAGTTATTCTACTAACAGGAGCAAAAGTAAGAGTTAAGCAGTAAAAAGACTTGTTAAAGGATGTTTTATGGCTTTGACAATCTTCAAAAGGTCCTGAGGACCAAATTTAGTAGACATGCTGTGAAGAACACTTGTGTAAGTTGTCCAGTTGGTTCCATTGACCAGCAAGCACTTGGCGTATAATGAAAAACATTTTCTAGTAGCATGAGACCTGAGCTTGACACTAAAAATCTCTATTATGATTCTTTATTGCCTCAGATCTCTGCTTTTTCAACAATACTAATGGTCTCAATGGACATTTTGGCAGATTTTCATGCACCCTAGGAATGACCAGCAGTTAATTGCTCATGGCTTATGAACTCTGAGAAAAACATGTGATTTTTTTTCCTTCTCTGCACAATATTCTAACTTCCTAACTTATTTTTTACTTGAAATTTCTTATTCTATCGTAACATGAAAAACAGCTGCTATCAAAAACTTGTTCTAATATTTCTCCATGTTACCCTTCAAACCAACTATACTCTAACAAGACTTATGTATAGTAACAAATTTCTCTGGCTTATTCCAATCTAAAATATTATCATAGAGTGTCAATTATTCTCCCAGGTGATGTTCTAGGATGATTTTTCTTCAGGGATGGTTCTGAATGACAATCGAAGTTATGTGTGAAGGGGAAATACCCAAATACAAAGATTTCAAGGGTATAAATAAAAACTATGGTGGTATGTGCTGATTGATAGTAATGATGACAATGTGATGACTATGGTAGTAGTGGTGATGGTGTTGGCAATGATGCAATCCATGTCTGAGGAATGAAAAGCGTTTTACAAACTTTACCTGGATTAGTTGTTTTTAGATGCCATATGGGAATACATAGATTTTATCAAGTGTTAGGTTTGGGACACAAATATTATATGGCAAAATTATTTTTCAATGTAAAGTGGTCCTTAGAGATGTTTTTAAATGATAATACTTGGCAAGGAAATATAGTTGTGCAGAATTACCAAAGACAGGAATATGATATTTTTTAAAAAAACAGAAACGGAAGATGACATTTTTAACAAATCTCAGAAAGAATGATGGCATTTGAAATGAAATTGAAGTTCATTTAAATTACTTTATTTTCCATAAAATAGAGTAATTCCTCCCTAGTTAGTTTTATAACCATGTTATAAAGTCTGTTCTTCACTCTGATTGCATAAATTACGTTATGCAAATGCGGTTGCAATCATGCTTTGTAAACACATTTTGGGGAGACATTATTATTTTTGTGAAGACTCTTCTATTAAAATTTATGATTCCCAGTGCTTTACTCATCTACTTGATATATTAGTTTTGATGCTATACAACAAGATAAGGTTGCATATATTACATTTCTAATTATTTTCCAAAATCTTTTAATTTAGAGGTAATCCCAGAAGGTTTGCAAGTATCTGGTTTCTGACATTTCTATAACATTAAACTGAAATCCACTGAGTAAAATTTTCCAGTGCTTTTCCTCCAAATTATTATTCTTCCTGGGAAACTGTACTTCTAATAAATTAGTTAAGTTTATCTCTGCCACCCATCTCTCATAAATATTGGAAGAAGAAAATAAATTTATTACATTGTGCCTATTACTGCTTATTTTTCCCCATCTGTATGTGTTTACAGATGGTGTTTACAATTTACTGTTAAAATAAATGCAAAGGGGAGGCTGGAGCAGTGGCTTGGTGGTTACGGCGCTTGCCTGGCAGGTGCAAGTACACAGGTTCGAACCCCAGCACCCACCTACACAACTAAGTGTCAGAGCAATGAAAGCCAAGTGAAAAACTCAACAAAAATTGATTCTCTCTCTCTCTCTCTCTCTCTCTCTCTGTCCTTCTCTCTTAAAAAAATACATGCAAAGGTCTGTTATATGTATTTTTAAGGAAAACAAGAAAGTTCCAGAATCACACTTGGATATCTTTGAAGATGGAATTTAGGATTTATTTTCTTTCTCCTAGTTCATAGAATGAGTGAAATTGTGTTAGATGCCTAAGATCTTTCATTCTTTTGATCATCCTTTATTTATTTTTCAGTTTAATTGAACAAGCCATTAATCCCAGTTTTCTGGTTTTGTAGATAAGATGATAGAGGTTCAGAAAGGTAATGTGATTTTTCTAAGGTTTTATGACAAATTGGCCAGTATGGCAATCAAATTAGTAACTATTCTTTAGATGGGAAGGTTACGTTCATACAGTTAGTGATTAACAAAATGGTCATAGAACCAGATAGGCACGAGAGGACAATCCTGCCACACTATGACCCACACTGTCGTGAAAAGTCCTAGGAGGTGAAAATTTGCCCTCCCATCATTAGCACAAAAGGGAATATAAAAATAAAATGTTATATATTTTACACATGTACTGTTGTATCGTTACATTATGCTAATAATAAAATATCCACAGAAATACAATTTTAAGGAATCATATAGAATGTGTTTTCTTATTCTTCATTTCACATGACACATAAATAATCATTTTTTGTGTTTTTGGGTGCATACACTAATTTAGAAACTATTTTTATTTTACATTACATGGTATTCATCTAGAATGTGTCTCTTGATTTTGTGGTATAGTGTACTAACAAATAATAATATTTTACTGAACATATTTTTCTCAATTCTATGCCTATCCTTCAAAAAGTAAATATTCCTAATCATATTCAAAAGATAAATGCTAATTTGACAGGGTTTACAAGTATCATAGGAGTCTCAAAAAGAAAATCAACCTTCAGAGTCATCATACTTATCTCTCATTCTAATTTTGCATTGATGAGGCAGACCTATGTAAACACAATCATGAACGAGCAGAATAATGTAAAGGAAAGAGATTGACGTATTTAGTGAGAATGTCAGTTTCTTAAAATCTCTTCTGAAATAATTTTAATTATCGTTTTTTCAGTAAATTTGAAATACAAAAAGATAAAGCACTATTTGTTTTAGAAAATTATTGAACAAAATTAAATAAAAAGTTGGCAGTCTATGTTATTATAAGGAACATTCTAACTCTGTACTCCATTTTTGGGTCCCAGTGATTAAAAAGTATATGTATGCCTTTCTCAGATTGAACATCTGAAAGGGTACATGATTTCTTCTCCCAGATCTGTCCTGCCAGAGGCTTTGCTGGCTCTCCCAATAAGCACACCACCATCTGCATAGCTAATGAAGCCAAAATCTCACTCCCAGCCTCATTTCCTCTTTTTCCTTGAATCTAGGACAAATATATTCCCTGATTTACTCAGGAGATCCCTGATTTACACCTCTGGTACTGACTTAATAATAATCATCTCATTTTATCTTAAAAGTGTCATGGTTTGGAGAGTAAATTATACAATTACCCTGGTCTCTCTTAAATTGATTTTCCAGCAAGTCCTTTGAGAATGACTTACAAACTGTAACTGTGAATTATACACTCTTCCCTCCCCATTTGTCACCCACATGGCTCGAGCCTCTGTCATCCTGAACCTGGACCACTGCCCTCTACCATGCACTCTGCATCCAATGTTGTTTCCTCGTCACTCATTCTGAAAGCAACATTCAAGGTGATCTGTATCAAATGCAATGTTCTTTTCTGAAAACATCCTATTGTACAGAGGAACACCAGACTTCTTGCTATGGCTCCTCTCCACTCACTTTGTTCTTAACCAGCAAGTTCAGAAATGCAGGCCGTCTTTCTGTTCTCAGCCCAACCCCACTGATTCCCAGGCCCTTTGCATTCTGGAGTCTTTGTTCCAGCTTTAGTGTGATATAGCTCTTTCACATCAATGTGCTGGAACATGTACCAAATCCTCAGCGAGTCTTTCCTCACTACCTGACAAAAATAGTCTACACCACTCACCAGTCTCTTTACCATAACCCACATCATTTCTCTTCATGGCAGTTATCATCAGTTAAAGTTCCTGTGATCATTTGCCTAGCTCTCTCCCTCCTGTTGGAATTTAAAATTAGAGCTGGCACATGTGCCTCTTGTCCATGGCTGCAGTATTATTGTGTCAAATAATGACCTAGACATTCTATAGTAGATACATTATTAATACTAATGAATAAAAGATAAAAGGTGATATTCATAAAATCACATTTAAAGGCCATTAGTACTATTTATTACATCTTTTTATATGAAATAGTCTAAAACAAATAACTTCAATGTAGACTATAGTTTCCAAATACTATGAAAACAGTTAAAACTCATCATTCCCTCCAAATTTCAGAACTTGAAATAACATTGATTATACTTCATAAAAAATAATAATAACAATGTGATGGTATAATGAAATAATGCTCAGTGTGGCTTATTTTTTGCAAACTCGAATGTAGAGGAAATGCTTCCTCATTTTATTCACCTTAACATAAATCAGATTTCATGCAGTTTGCTGTGATGGCAGTGAAATCAGTTACCAGAATTATTTAACTACCTGCCCTTCATCACGACTGAACAATTCATAGTGTAAGGAGTTGGGGATTTTTTAAATTTTGTTTTGTTTTTTAAGAGAGAGAGGATTAGTCAGAGAGAGAGAAAGAATCAATTTTATTTACTTTTTCATGTGGCCTTCCCAGCTCTGAAACTTTTCTCTGCATGTGGTGCTGCGGTTCAAACCCACATCCTTGTGCATGCCAGGCAAGTGCTATAATCACAGAGCCACTGCTCTAACCCCACTTTAGGGATTTTTTGCAGTGGCCCACAAAATAAGGGTGTGGGCTTCTGCCCATCATGGCCATTGCTGATGTCATTAGTGACCAAGTCCTCATTATTTTCTGAAGTTAAGGACTCTCTCATCTCATGTCCAGCTGCATTAGTCATGTGTACATGTTCTGAGAGCCCCAAAGCTGGGTGCCATCTTCCTGTAGGTACCACATGACCCAGAGTCCTCAGAGGCCCTTCATACCTCCCAGGGGATACCAGTAGCAAGGTGTGGTCCCTGCTCAGTGCAATAACTTTTCCCATTCTATTTCCATCTCCATTTCCTTTTCTTTAGGTTAATAACTAAACGCATCCCAGGGGTTCACAAAACTGAAATGGAAGGGGGCTACCCTCTACCAGTCTCTAGTTTCTGTCCTGATATTAAAAATGTTGCTGTAACAAAGCTTATCAAACTCGGCCAGTTCTTCTTTGGCAGCGTGTCCATGAACCTTTGTTCAGAAGAATAGTTCAAATACATTTAATCAAAAATAAATAAAATATATTGAAGATGATTTAAAATTTGCTTCTTTGTGAGCTACATTAAACAAGATCTAATAGTGTTATTCATAAAGAATTATTTATTAAAGATTATTTATTTTAATAAATACCATCATGGTGATGATAAATGAAATAATAGTTTGTGATATCTATATATATATATGTATATTACTTAAAATATCTGAGTTTTATTTTTATGCCAACATACACTATTTTTTATTTTTGCATTTAAAGCTCTAAAAAGTGCTAAATTTTAATCAGAAGTTACTAAAGCTGAATATATATGTATCTATATAATATATATATTATATATATATGTATCCAAATGCACATACTTCCTTGTTAATAATGTAATTTACTATGCTAATCATGACATCCTTGGTAAATAGGTTAACTTAACTTGGTTTGAAGAAAAAGAAGAAGAAGAGAAAAGAAAAGAAACACAATCTTGACTGATTCTTGAAAGCCCAGAGTTTGGTACAGCACAGTAGAACTTCAATTTTAAGGTATATTCTTATATTCTTTTTTTGTTTTTTTAAGAGAAGGACAGTGAGAGAGAGAGAGAGAGAGAGAGGGAGACATAGAGTCAATTTTATTGAGTTTTTCACATGGCTTTCATTGCTCTAACACTTAGTCGTGTATGTGGGTGCTGCGGTTTGAACCCGTGTACTTTAGAATGCCAGGCAAGCACTGTAACCACTGACCCACTGCTCCAGCCCCTTGGGTATATTCTTGTTGAAGTCATATCACTACAGAACTCCACCTTCCCTCTATAACTAACTAGTGAAATTGATCTCCAACCCCAGTACTGGAAAACCTACCATTTCTTCTAATTTGATGGTGAGAACACCTCTAAGTACCAAAGTATCAGTCCCCTTCTCCATGTTGACCTAATTATTAGAACCTATCAGAACAGGAATAGTTATGGAATAAAAGAGGCTCCAAGGTATTTGATTTTGATCACATTTTTGTGATGTGAGGAAGACCTGGGTGTTGCCCATGGATATGTGAACCAGGTGAGGTGCAGTGATATTATCGGAGTGGTTAAATGGCCCAAGGCCACAGAAGGTTAGCTGGAGTGGTCAACTCCGTAGGTCACTGTGGATTCTGCATCATGTGCCTCTTTGCTAAACTATTAAAAATGCTACAAAGCACATGCTGTGCAGGAAGCAGACAAACTTAAGAAATGTATACATTCTGTTCAGGACAAGGGGAATATTCCTTTCTCTTTAGTATTCAGCCTTCTTCGTGTATTTCTAAGTGGAGATGTGTCCTGAATTGATTAAGGCACAAGTACATTTGTTTAAAATTCAGTTTGAAAGAGAGTCAACATTTTATCTTTCATTTTTCTGAGCACTTCATCTTTTGTGCTATTATTAACACACTGTATCATCAGTTAATCATCATTGTAAAGTTTGGTTCCTATTTTTTTAGAATCATGAAAGTGTCTGAAATTTTGCATAAAATATTTTGTAACTGGTAAAACTGAGTCAATTATCATAAAAGGTAAGATGCTCAAACACATTCTCAATTAAACAGTAGGTGATGGAGTCTAACTTGGTATCTCCGCCGTAGCATTTGACAATGTACATTATTCATTAGAGGAGGCACATTTTGAGTCACAATTGCCATTTTCAACATAAAATAATTTGTATATTACTTTTTTCTAAGCAGAGAACTCATTAATGCTTGCTATTGAAAGTATAACTCATATCTATTACACTGGGTTTCCTTGTATATTAGTAATGCTCCTGTGTTGTGTTGCTATATATACACATACATACTCTTTTAATTCTGAAAGGGTATAAACAAGGAAATTACAAAGAGGAGAGCTACATTTAATTATACATAATTAACAATTTCAAGCTTAGTATGGGTAATCTATCTTGTCAACAACAGCATAATTTTCCCAAATACTCTGAGTGTGCTTCATTTGTACGGACTGATAAACAACAAGTGTGTCATCAGTAAAACATGGTGGCAAATTAGCAGCCTCAGGACTGAGGTGTTACAGGGTGAAGGTTGCGTTATGTCCTCACTGCTTATCAAGGTACTGCGACAGAAGTTAGCCATTATATTTCATAGGTGCAGTTGAAACAAAAACAAAACTGTTGAATATCAGGCAGAAAAAGCAGTCCTCAAACATCTGATAATTTGATTTAACCATAAAAAGCTAATGAGATATGCATGTTCCATGGTCAGTCTGAAAATAAAATCTAAATATTTTATATAGTCTTTGTAATCCCCTCTGTTATCAAGGCACCTCCCAAACTTCTCTTCCTGGCTCTAATCTCCCTGGCTCTAACTGTCCTGGTTCTAATCTTCCTGGCTCTGATCGTCCCAGCTCTAACCTTCCGGGCTCTAACTTTCCCACAGGCACAAGCATACACCCAACGACCTACTTTCACCACTGTCCTTGGGGCAGAGAACCAATCAGCATCTGCCCTCTGCTCCTAACTACCCCAACCCCCATGAAAATCCCCTATAAATGCTCTTGTACACCCGCAATAAGGGGGAACCCATCTCCGACAATTGGTTTTGGTCTCGGTGCGCCAGATTATTCCTTTCTTTCTTGAAGTTAAGATAATTGATTCAGAATAAATAGTATTTAGTTATTATTTGCTTAGCAAGTAATTTTCAATTCAGTTTGTAAACTTAAGAATGGAGGTTTTGGGTCTCAAAGGATTGAGGGCATACGTAGATCCAATGCTGGTGCTGTCACTGTGAGGAAAGCCACTGACCCAGCACTCAGTGTCTCAGCAAGATCCCTGAGTCAGGGCCTCTCAGTTCATTTCTCCTAGCACTTTCATAGGTTAGAAAAATCCAAGGGGGCAGAACTTCATGTAAGGATGCACAGCACAGTCACCTGTCCCCTTCTTGGGGACTTATCTACTCTGTTATCTTTGCAAAAATCTAGGTCTCCTGTCCTATTAGGGTGCAGGCAGAGGGGATTCAAAGGAAGACAGTTACCAATTTTGCTCAACACTTAGTATAGATTGCATGCTTTTAAATTTGCAATAGCCAGCATGTTGTTCTATACAGGAGAAGGAGGCTCAGCGCGTGCTCAGTCTACACAGATGTTATAAGACCCTGTGTTCAGATGTGGTTCCTGAGCCCTGCCAGTTACTCAGCAAATGCTTGCTGAAGTATATTAATATGAAAGTATTAAGTCACCTAAAATAAAGGTTCTCCTTGATGCACTGCCCTCATCACAAAACTGAGCCTCAAAGTCTTGGCAGTGGACAATGGAATCTTTATAGCTGGACAATGAAAGAGTGGAAGCACAAACCTTCTGTGCTCCTCAGACCAATCAGAAGGGAAGGAAGAGAGGCCACATTTCAGGAGAATTCATAAAGCTGTGGCCATCTGGGGTAATTTCAGTTTTAAGAAAAGTATTCTCTGATCTGATAGAGTCTTTACATTCTGTATACTATGGCATTAGCTTTCCAGGCAATATAGTAGTCCCCTATTATCTGTGGTTTCATTTTCTGCATTTTCAGTAATTTATAGCCAATGAAGTCTGAAAATGATAAATGAAAAACTCTAGAAGTAAAAAATACACATTTTAAATTATGTTTTGTTCAGATCAATGTAATGAAAATCCCATCATATAATGTTTTATCCTGCTTAGGGTGTGAATTAATACTTTGTCCAGTGTATCTACCCTGTATTCACAACCTGCCTGAGTCACTTAGCAACATTCTCACTTATCAGATGGACTGTCTTGGTATTGCAGGGCTTGTGTTCAAGTAAATTTTATTTTACTTAATAATGGCCTCAAAGTGCAAAAATAGGACTTTGAGAAAGTACAGGACATAAAACATGGAAGGCAAGTTAACTCTGGTACTAGGTGGCAACATTAGAATGCACTCAAGAAAAATCAGTATATATACAGTTCAGTACTATCTATGGTTTCAGGAATCCTTTGTAATTGGATAGATCCCCTATGGATGAGTGACTGCTATTCTGTACAAGATGAACCTGTAACATACAGTACCAAAAAGTAAAAAATATGCCCACACATACACACATTCATATTCATGCAAAGATCAAAGATGGAGGTATATAAGACAGACACAGGAGGCAACCCAAAGACCTCTACAGGACACATCTGGTAAACTAAAACAAATGCATTAGATCACAACTAAAATATATGTGAGTCCGTATTTATGCAAATAATGATTGAATAAATAAATAAATAATAAGTGGGGGAGAAGAGACATCTCCAATGAAGAAGATTCCAAATAATTTATGTAAGTATTCTACCCCAAGAAGGAAGAATATAACTTTCCCTCACTTAGTGTGGGCTATTCATACTGACATCCTTCCAAAGAGCCACAGTATAGAAAAAGAGAAAAAAGGTTGTCTTGCAGTGGAGAAACCTGATTAACATGGTCTTGACCCTATGCTCAAGGTCAGCAAAAAAAGAATAAGTCACATTGGCACTGTGTACCCTTGATACGAGGAGATGAAAACAGCACTTAACTCTGCAGTTTTGTATCCCAGACTGCAGAATCTCCATTCAACAATGGAAAAAAACAGATAAATCCCAGTTGAGGTACCTGACCAAGATGCCTCAAAGCTGTTGAGATCCCTGTAAGCAAGGGAAGTGTGGGAAAGGGGCCCTGCCAAGAAGAGCCCAAGGAGACATGGTGACTAGATGTACTGCTGCGTCCTGTATGGAATCCTGGATGAAGAAAAGAAAAATGAAAGGAAATCTGAGTAAAATATGGATCTTAGTCATTTATCAAAACTCTTTTAAATGTGAGATAGATGAAAACTTACATTAGCAGCCTCTCAATATTTCTGTAAATAAAAACAATTACAAAATTGATAGTTTATGAAAAGGTACAGAATTCAATATTGATAAGAAAAAACAGGATTCCAATAGCACATAAAAACAAGAATCACATCGAAGTTAGATTACCGGAATTTTAAATTAAATTTGGGCTTATTATTTAGTTGAATATTATACAGATGTTGTGAATACATACAGAATGTGATGTAAAAATTAAGCAATAGTTGTAACAACTTGTTGCATGGAAAGAGAAAACAAATTTTATACAGATCAATCATCTCTGCATAAAATTACTACCACAAATTAAAATAGAAATATAAAAGGCTAGAAGCTCTATGTATTGAAAAATGATATGCGGTAGAGTATACCTTAAATATTCTATTGTATTTGTATTTCATTTTACTTTTTTAGAAGGACAATATGTGAGAGAGAGACAGAATCAATTTTTGTTGAGTTTTTCACATGGCTTTCGTTGCTCTGACACTTAGTTGTGTATGTGGGTGCTGGGGTTTGAACCTGTGTACTTGCGCCTGCCGGGCAAGCGCCTTAACCGCCCAGCCACCGCTTCAGCCCCTTCATTGTGTTTTTAAACTATGGGAATAAAATATCTTCCTTGGTATCAAGTTTTATTCTTCATTTCTTTTTCAGTCTTGTTCTATACACGTTACCATGGTTTTC
>PVKS010033269.1:0-21851 GCA_004027875.1 Aplodontia rufa
GATGTGAACCACTGCTAGCGAAGTAGCTGAAATCCATGAGCCAACTCAGCAGCCAGTGAGCAGAGCCCCTGAAAACAGCTGCAGGCACAAAAAGGACAAACACTCTCCCAAGGGGCAAAGGAAAAGTTTAGCCAGTCACTGGACAGGGACCTTAACTGGGCGTCCCCAGCCCTGGGCTAGGACCAGTGCGGAACACAGGATCGAGGAACAAACACCTGCCCCTGTGCGCCCTTCCTCGGCCTCAGCTCCTACAGTTGAATGTGCAGTGGAAGCTTTTGCTCAGCCTGATGCACTGGTTGCAAATCTCTGTGATCCGGGTCCTTTGAAATTCAAACGTATTCATGAAGCTGAAATTCAGAGGCCCTTTACTAAGTCAGAGGGAGTTGTCTTAAAAAAAAAAATAGCTCACAGCGCTGTGCGTGAGCTTGGAAATCAATGTTACCACCACGTCTGCCTGTCATGGGGGAGCCAGGGCTCCGTGACTCTCTGGCTGGGCTGCTCTGCTCCAGTCCCAGCTGAAACCCTGCCACCTGTCCTGGGTGCCCAATCCTGAGCTGCTGCGGGAGGGAAAGCCTGGAGAAGGTGGAAGGGAGGCCCTCGGAGGCACAGGAGTGCGGAGGTGGAGGAAGACACAGAAGGCGGACGCAGAGCCAAGGACAAGTGCTGAAGTGAGCTCTGGGGCGGTGAGAACAGTCAGGACAAGCTTCAGGACCGAATGAGCGGAGGTTTGGAAGGAAAAATCCAAGGACAAGAGAAAATTAATTTTTTTCTTTTTTCTTTTTTTCGTTTTGTTTGGAGCCAGGAACATATAAATGCAGCCACTGTTCCTGTTGGCTGGGGCTTTCTGCTACAGGTGACCAGGCGCTCCGCAGCCCCCGGACAGGCATGTGTGCATCAGGCACTCTATGAGCAAGCAGGGCACGGAGGGAAAGTGCAGCACCCCCTCCTTTTCCCGATGCGGGAGGCAGATGGTGAGGGGACTTTGCCAACATGGTCACCACTGATATCACTCAGGGCCCACTCTCCCACAGACTGGGCTTCAAGTATGAACAAAGCTCCACTCAGATAGGACAAAGGGGGCAGGAGAATGATTATAACAAACAATGCCATCCTGAAGGTCAACACTGAAGACAAAAGAAGCCCATCAACCTTAACACTAACTCCCGGGACAAACTCCAAATCCAGTTGTTAGTCCATCTGTGAACACTTGAGGAAGAAAGCAGTGCAGTGAGGAAGAAAGTTCATGTCACCTGCAGGTGACCGTCTTTGAGAGGGTGAGCCTGGTTGGTCAAGGTGTCTGGACTTCAGCCAAGCGTTCCCCAGGCTCTGAGGGTCATGTGCACCACAAGGTGGAAGCAGGTGGGCTCTGTGGCAGACAGTCACCATGCAGGCTCAGAAGCATCCCAGAGGACAGCGTGTGTGAGGGTCCGTGCCACCTGGCAGGGTCTCTAGTGTGTGTGGACCTGTGCCACCCGGCAGGGTCTCTAGTGGTCCACCACAAGGATCGTTTTCAGCCAGGCTTTGCTTGACTCAGAAGAGGGACAGGTGTGGCTGGAGCTGGAGCTCAGCAGTGTAGGTGCTTGACTGTCATGTGCGAGGATGTGGGTTTGAAGCCCAGCACCTCATACACAAGAAAGTGTTGGAGCAATGAAGTCCATGGGAAAAACTAAATAAAGTTCACTCTGTCTTTCATTCTGTCTCCAAAAAAGGAAAAAAAAGGGGGGGGGCAGGGGTACAGGTGAGCACAGTGGTTAAAAGTATAGTTTTGATTCAAATTAACTTTTTATACTTAAATATTGGTTCTATCACTTATCAGGCAGATGATAACAATTATTAAGGCTGGGGGTATAGCTCAGTGGTAGAAGGCATACTTAGCATGCAAGAGGTCCTGGGTTCCAATCCCAACACCACACACACACGCCAGTTTAATGATCCTGAGCCTCAGTTTCCCCCTCTATAAAATAGGAGAACTGGGGGCTGGAGGGGTGGCTCAGCGGTTTTGGCGCTTGCCTGGCAAACACAAGGACCCAAGTTCAAACCCCAGCACCACGTACACAAGTAAGTGTTGGAGCAACGAAGGCCATGTGAAAAACTCAATAAAGTTGTTTCTCTCTTTCTCTCTCTCACTGTTCCTCTCTCTTTAAAAAAAAAAAAATAGGAGAACTTATCTACCTCTACTTATAAAGCAATACATTCACACTCATACTTAATTAATTATACATTTACACAAATGTGTGTATGAGTGTGCACATGTTTATGTTTGTATATATATGCATGCATTTCATATTTGTAATACATTGCATAATGTATATAGATATATGCTTGCAATTTACAAATATATACATAAACACACACACATATACACACACATAAATTTTTTTTTGGTACTAGAGATTGAACCCAGTTAACCAGTGAGCCACACCTATCATCCCCCCACTTTTTTTTCAGACAGGGTCTTGCTGAGTTGCTCAGGATCTCATTGAATTGCTGAGGCTGGCTTTGAACTTGTGATCTTCCTGCCTCATCCTTGTGAGCCACTAGGGTTACAGGTGTGCGCCACCATGCCTGGCACAAATATATACATATAAATAGTAATACACATGTATTCCTATAAATGTGTATATATGAAATGAATATGTGTGTGTGAATAATGCCAATGTCTACACACGACTGTATATGCAAACACAACGTCTACACACGCACTGCTGAGCCAGTGATGGCTGGGTGGTGGACATTTATCTGAGGCACCATCACCTCTCCCTCCAGAAGCCAGGGGCAAGAGCTTGTGTTTGAAGGGCAGGTCTGGGGTGGCCTCCAAGGCACAAATGTATGAGTACATCAGGACTTTATGAAAGGGGAAAATTTAAGGTTGAAGTAAGTCTAAAAGGAAATCGTAAATCCTGAGTAGATTTGCTAAATGAGAATGGATTGCAGTGCTCTGGCCAGAGGGAAATTTAGGAGTTAGTGCAGCAATTACAGACCTCCCAGAGTTATAGGGCACACCAGAGAGTCTTTAACCGATGCCCTGTAGCCGGAAGAGTAATTTACCAGGCTGGGCTGTACATCTAAAGAGAAGCCTTCCTCAAGACCAAGCGGTTTTTCCTTCCAAATTAAAAAGCAATTTGCATCCTTAAATCACAAGCAGCTCAGCTCTCCCCCATACCACTATGCAAATCTTATTCTATAGGCAGACAGATTGAGACAGCAGTAAAAAGAAATCGCTGCTCCATACATTTAAAAATGTGAAAACCCTTCTGCCCTCTGCTTTGGACAAGGCAGATGCAGGTCCCTACCCACAAGGCTCCCAGAACACAGGATGGATCTGCATCCAGACCCCCAGTCCGTTCTTGCTGAGCATTTAGAGCCAAGCATGACACAAAGTAGTGCACCCACCTCAACTGCTCGCTCACCGTGGGAAGTAGAGAGTTCATCAAGCCCCAGGGGTCCAGCTGGATCCCAAGGAACAACCAGGTGACATGGAGCTGAAATGCAACCAATTAATAGCTGCAGAGATTCCATCATGCAGTAGGGGCTCTTGAGCAGAAGTTCTCACAGAAGAAAACCCCACAAGTGCCTTTATCTCCGTTTTACCAGCGAGGACACTGAGTATCAGCGAGGTGAGAATTCTTCCAGGTTTGGGTGACAGAAGCCCACCTCAAGGTAACTCAAGTAAGAAAAGCGTTTATGAGAAGGATCCTGGTGAGCTTACAGAAGGGCAGCAAGAACCTCGTGGACCCTGGTGACATGGACCCAGAGCCTGTGGGCACCTTGCTATCTGCCCACCTCTTCTGACTGTCTCACCCCATGCACACGCTCACCCTCCACCTTGCTTGGCTCTGATCCATCCAGGTTGGGTTCCCTGCACACCATGATTGGCATGTTGGTGGTGCCCCCTGGATGCACAAGGTCAGTTTTCCCAGGAAGATTGTGCAGGGTGGGGCAGGGGTGGAGATGGGGGGCAGGTAGGGGATTGTCAGAAGAGGTGAGGAGTCTGACTGATAAAGACCACCATCATCCCTATTTGTGTCCAATGATACAGAAAGATGTAGTGCTCATGTTTGAACCTAGAGCAGCTGAGGAACTTTCCCCTTGTAGAGTGGAAAAGAGTGTCCCCATGGACCTCTGAGATTTGGTCAGGCTATTTACCAAGTCGCAGAGGAACAGAGGCATAGCCACACAGTTCAGGCACAAAGTGCTGAGACACATTTTACCCACATCTTCCTTATCATTACAAATACAACTTCCAAACCAGGATATCTTCAGGATATCAGAGACCTCTAACAGCATTGTGTTCATCAGCTTGCTGTCACTGTAAGGAAATACCTGAGAGAGTAAATTTATAAAGAGAAAGGGTACATTTTGGTTCACGGTTTTGGAGCCTCTGTTCCATGATTGGGTGGATCGATTGCTTTGGGCCTCTGTGACGCTGCTGGATGGCAATGGTGGGAGAACATGGTGAAGGAAACAGATCATCTCATGGATGAGGAAGCAAAGAAGGAAGAGGAAGAGGCTGGTCCACAATCCCCTTGGAGGGCACACCTCCAATGACCTAAAGACCTCCCTCTATGCCACTCCTAAAGACTGCAACACCTCCTAAGAGTGTCACCCTGGTGACCAAGCCTTTCGCATATAGGTCTTTTGGAGACACTTATCCAAACCATAGCACCCATTCATTCCACACGTACTGGCATCTGTCCCACACCGGGCTCTGGAACAGTTGCTGCTAGACAGGTGTGACGTGATTTTCAACTTCGAGGGGTCTACAGAGGGCAAGAATTTCTTGTGCAGATTTTTTCTCCAGAGAGCCGGTTACATATTATTTACGGAGCAAACACTCGGTCATCAAGGATGAATGAGTGAGTGACTAACGGGAGCGTGTAGGACCACTAAGCTTTCGTCTACTGCCGATAAAACACAAGCATACTCTAAAGAATTTAAAGAAGAGTCTGGAGAAGCCTGGCAAGCTACAGAACTGTGTCACCAATTGGTTGAGATGATTATCTTGATTGCATGAGTGTTTAGGGCCCACTGAGGTCAGCCAGGCTCTGCTGGCTCAGGGCTGGCCAGGTCCTGAGACTATAACGTGCCACAGGGACACACAGGTCACAGGTGGTACCTTGTGGCTCTGGGCTATGTTATCAAGAGTGCTCATCTCTTGGGTGCCTAAGTGCCTGTTGATGAAACTGTTTTCATCCCCTTCCCTCTTGTTCACGGGCAGCTGATCATGAGGCAGAAGGCAGGGCTTTGAAAGCCGACACATTTCATTACCCTCTTTGCCCAAGAGACGTAGGGAATGAGCAAGCTGGGGAGGAGCAGGGTACAAGTTTTCCTGGGGGGGGGGGGCATTGTTCATTTTGCTTCTGAGGCATGCACAAGAAATGCTAGATGAACAGCGTGGCTGCAATCCTGGTGGCAGACCCCTGAGGGGTCAGCCAACATGCATAGGCAGGGTCCCCAGGCTCCCTCTGTGGGTGGCCCAGCAACCCCAGCATTGCACCCTCTGTCCTGGCTGTCCACCTCTGCCTGCCTGGGCCCTGCCTGAGCTGCAGGAGCCCCGGGTGAGGAGGGCTGCTGCAGCAGCTGTGAGCTCCCTTGGGAGGCTGCTCTGAGCACCCCAGCTCCCTGCCCGCTCCCAGCTTGGCTTGGCATCCAGCCTTCAGGTCTCCCCCAGTGATAGCTGCTTCCACCTAATATCTAGCGCCTCGTCCCTTCCCACATAAGGACACAGCCCACGCACAGCCTGGAAGATGCTGCCCAGCTGCATCTGAGTTGTTGAGTCTTCTCTCTGTGGCCTGATAAGCAGATGGCACAACTGCCACTAGCAGCCAGATGTCACCTGGATCCACCTGGGCTCTGCCTGTGCAGGGCTCTTAGAGTTTCCAGAGACAGAGAGAAGGCCTCTCTCTAGGAGCTCAAATCCCTTTCAGGAGACAAAGTCCAGGCGACATTCCAAAACCTGAATGGCAGGAGATCCAGGAGGCTGAGGGTTGGCTGGGAAGAGGTGCGATAGCGGATGCTAATCGAAGGGAAGAGAAAATCCCATAGGGAGTAGGGTGGCTTTGGGGGTTGGTGAAGCGACTGAGGTGAGGGGGTGTTTGCAGCTCAGAGAGGCCTGGTGACATGCCCCCTACCCTGCCCCACATGCTCAGGCTGCCTGTACTGTCCCTGGTACTTCAAATGCTGGCTCTGATTCGCCTCTGCATAGTTCCCCATACCCAAAGGCCTTCCCCTGCTGGAATTCCCACCAGACCCTGCAAAGGATCTCCCCTCTCCCCAGCCCACAGCCCAGGGAAGCAGATCTCTCCTCCTGGGGCATCACTGTGCCTGGCACCTCTGCATTTGCCGCCCGACTCTGCATGGCACTCTCCATCCCTTCAGGGCCTGCCCTGTCTGCGGGGAAGATGAAATAATGCTGACCCATGCTCAGCACGGCATGGGGAGCATAGGAAGCAGCGAGTGAGTTACACATATTGGCACAGGTTTGCAATTTTAGAGGTTGAACAGCCCAAAGAATGGTCCTCAGGGTGTACGAGGCCCCAGAGGAAAAAATGATTCAAACTGTGTTATCCAGTTCCTGGGAAGCATGATGATTTATGATGAAGCTTTATAAGAACCGCGTGTTTGTTTACTGTGTCATCAGGTGCTTATGAGGCTGTTCTGCGTGACCGGGTGCTGTGTCTCCCTCTCCGGGTTCATACCTCTGTTTGTCACACGTACATAACTAGCTTGTTTCCTGTCTCCCACCGTGAGAACAATGTGACAATGCCATGTCACTCCACAATGCCATGGCCTTTTGGAACCTGTATGTACTGACTGACTGGTTGTCATTACCGTTGTGACCATGTCATCCAATGTAGGGCCCTCAAGGCTGATTTCCTGGATGCTCTTCAAATTCTTATTGTGCTGGTTCCGATGGTCACATGTGCAAGTCCCATCCAAAGAACGCAGGGAAATGTGAAGAGCAGCTCCATTTCCTGGGGGGTTGGTTTACCCATTTGGAGTTTGGAGTTGAGTGTAACACAGCACATTGTCCACCCACATCTTCCCTTGGACTCTCAGGCTGTGATCATAGCAGCCCTGGAATGCGACACAGCTCACCCTGCACCCCTGCCCTCCACAGGCCACCACCAGTGTGGAGGATCCGCAAGGGGTGAAGCAGGTAGAGAGAAGCCTGGTGCATTTGCACAAGGAGAGCCCATGTCCCCTCTGGCATGGCTTAGGATGAGTCAAGGAAAGCATGACCTCACCACCCCATCAGTATTGGAAAGGTCCAATGGCTTCATCTCTGAAGTCCTCTGAGGAGGTGGGCACATTCACTCACAGAGGCCACCTGACTCGGAGCCTGTGAAGGGGGTGGGGGCATCATCCCATGGCCACCTCTGGATGCCATAGACGTATGGCATCACCATGTGGAGGACACACCCAGCAAGAACAGGCACACAGGTCCACCGAGGTGGCTCATGTCAAGGAGGAAGGGTCTGCAGGCAGTTCCGAGCCCCGAGTTCCTCCTTTGTTGGGCGAGAGTCCCCCAGATGAGCACTCCAGCACTGTTTTGGGGGCCCAGGTTCAGGCCAAGGCTTGTGCCATCCAGAGAAAGAAAAGGCATTCTGGTCAGCAGCTGAAACTCACTCAGAAAACCACCTGCCTGGAACCAGAGCCTGGACAGGGGCCTTGGGACAGTCCCTAGGCACAAGCCCTGGAGCTCCTGTATCTTGTAGACTTCATGCACCAGGCGAGAGTCTGAGAGTCTCTGGAAGGGGAGAAATATGGACAGAGGCCTGGGCCAGCCTGGGTCTCAGCTAGGGGTTCCGTGCACAGATGGCTCTGCCAGCCCTGGAGGGTCTCAAGTGCCAGAGGGAATGCTAGAATAGTTCAAGAAGGTGCTTCCGGAAATTGGGAGCTCTGCGGGACCTGCGCTGGACCTCTGGTACCCCGCCGGGACCAGCCCCTCTGGTCCCAGGTACCCGGGGGATTTCAGGGAAAACACTGTCAAGTGGGGACTCCTATGGCACAGGGCCAGGGCAGAGTCTGTCTGGGATTAAGGGAGGCATTTTCTAAGAAAATACTAAATGAGATTTTAAATATAATGAAAGTTAATGAAAAGCTGAATTGCCTAAGAATTTCTCTGCTTTGTCTGCCATTCAGCCTAATTGCTGTGGGCTGGCCTGGGCTGAGCAGGGCAGAGGGTTTGGTGTGGGTAGTGATGGCAGCTCCCCCAGGGAAGCCACGGCTGCACAGGTAACTCCACAGTGGGGCAGGTAACTCCACAGTGGGGCAGTCTGGCGCTTGTCCCCAGACCTTGCCTTCCTGCGGCAGGGCGGAATTTGCTGGAGTGAACCAGAGACGGCACACTCATGCCAAACCACTTAAATCAGATTCCCCGGAGACTTCTGCTTTCAGAAAATGGAAGAAGAGGGGAATAAAAACAGCAAAATCAGCAGGCTTGAATCCGAATCCTAATTCCCCCACCTCCAAACTGTGTGACCTTGAACAAGTTGATTAACCTCTCTGAGATTTAGCTTTTCCCTCTATAAACAGTATGCTTATGCTTTATGGGACTTTCATGAGTGCAGTGATGGAAATTAGGGACTTGGAGGTCAAGCAGATATGCTTCTGCTCTTTGCCAGCTGTGTGACCTTGGATGAGTTACCTAACCTCTCTGAATCTTCATTTCTCCAGGCTTTCAATGCACAGAATAGTGCTTCCTCCCCAGACTGAAGTATTTTAAATATTGAACGCAATTCCTAGAACATTACATGGAATTAAATATGCTTTTTCTTCACTTGCCTAGAAGGAGATGATCCAATTCCCCCTTCCAGCTTTTAGCTGTCTCCACTGTCACACCCCTGTCCCCCACCCACTCTGACAACACGCACCCCATCAATCCTTCTCTCCCTAACTGCTCCAGTCATATTAATCTTCCTTGTTCCTTCTTATCTCTGAGTCTTTGCTCCTGTCAGGTGCGACTGAATGATCCCCCTCCCTGCCACACTGGGATGAGAAGCACCTCATTCACGCCTCTGTCGAATTAAAATGTTCTCCGTGGCGGAAAAATACCGCGGAAAGCAAAAGGAGAAACCAAGGGGACGTATTCACATATCCATAGCTGTGCAGTATGGAAAGCGCGCAGATCAGTGAAAAAGAACAATAATTCAATTTTTTTAGGAGGGGAATGAGCACATATAGGCAATTTGCAAGGCGGGGGGAACAAGCCGTCAATGAACAGAGGCCAAGGGGCTCAGAGCGGCTCCTCGTTAAAGAACGTGATCCCAGCAATGAGATGCCACTTTTCACAATCGTATTGGCAAAATAATGATGACAAGCTACAGGGCAGGCAGGGGGATGGGGAGAAAGATGCCTTAGGGTACTGTTCATGGCAGGCGGTCATGTCTGGAAACCGTGGGTGATTTACCCATAACTCAGATATGCACCCCTTTGAGACAGCGATGACCCTCTATGAGCTATTGTTGCTGTACTCATTCAACACGGTGGCAGTGAACCCCTGGGATGTGCCACGTGCTACAGTTCTGCCGTATTAGGTCTCTGCTGCTGCTGTAACAAATCGCCCCGAACGAAGAGGCTTCAAACAGCACACATTTATTATCTTACAGTTCCGGAGGTCAAGGGGCTTGCAATGAAGCTGGCAGCAGGGCTGAGTTCCCTCCGGAGGCTCTTGGGAAGGCTCTGTTTCCTTCCCTTCTCCAGCTGCTAGAGATGGCCAGCGTTCCTTGGCCCCCTCCTGCTTCCTCTGCTTTGAAGAACGTTAAAGTCTCCTAGGTAATCCAGGGTCATTTTTCCACCTCAAGATCTTTCATCATCGCCTCACCTGATCCCTTTTGCCATGTAAGACAACCCATTCTCAAGTATGGGGACCAGGACACGTACATCTTTGGGGTCCAAGGTTCTGTCTACCACCTGCCCCGGGTTGTTCATTTGCTAGTGACGCTGATAAACGAAGACTTTCATGGCAGCAATATTTGTAACAGCAAAGAGTTTGCCAAGTCTAACTTCTTTGACAAAAGACTAGTTCAATTGCTTCTGATAACCACTCAGCAAAATCCCAGGCCTCCAAGGACAGGAGCAGGGTAGGATGATATGGTCATAGGCATCCATCTCCCAGACGCTCTATGTGGAAAAGCGATGCGTAGCCATGATATCGCGTAGGTGTGAGGTGTCCCCCAGAAGCTCATGTGTGAGGCAATGCAAAAAAAATTCAGGGGTGCGATGCCTGGGTTTTGAGAACCTTAACCTAATCAGTGGTCAAGCCTCTCCTACATGAACTGGGTGGTAGCTGAAGGCAGGTGGGTGTGGCTGGAGGAGGTGGGTCCCTGGGGTGCCTTTGGGGTATGGATTTTGTATCCTCTCTCTCTGCTTCCTGATCATCATGTCCTGAGCTGCTCTCTTCTACCACACTCTTCCGCCACGATGTTCAGCCCCACAGTGGGCCCAGAGCTGTGGAGCCAGCCGTCTGTGGACTGAGATCTCTGAAAGTATGGGTGCCAAATAAACTTTTCCTCCTCCAAAATTGCTCTTTTCAGATCTTTTGCTCACAGCTGCAAACAAAAGGACTGAAACAAGCCCAGATGAATTGGACACCCACGATGTGTAGACAGATAAGTACATGTGCTTTACACGCACAGGAGACATTGCAAAAGACTGTTAACCGAGACCAGGGATGTGAAGCAGGGGCTGGGGACAGGGTAGACTGACATTTCTCAGCATATTCCGTCAGATTGCTTTGATTCCCCCCATTTGTGAGATTCACTTTTTCAGTATAGAAATGAGATCTTTGGCATTTTCATTGCAACCTCATCTAACTCTCTTGTTACCCGACCTCCCTTCCCATCGGTCCCGGCAAGGTGCTCTGCCCAGGCTGGAAGCAGCAGGTGCCCCTCTCTGGGAGGGTCTCCTAGAGAGCCAGGGTGGCTTAGAACCTGTGGACTGAGGCAGCCAGAAGAGCAGGGAAGCAGTGTCTGAAGGAAGTGAGGACAGGGCAGGAAGCAGGTGGGAAGTCATTTATTCATTCAGCAAATAAAGATGCAAAGCCACCATGTGCAGGCCCTGGGAGGAAGAGCTTGAATACGTCCCTGGAGTCATGGGGAGCATTTAGTGGAACCCCTGCCACTTAAGGTCCCCGGGTCTCACTTTAGATCCTGAGGCATTTGTCCGATGCCCACTGTCAACCTGGCACTGGGCTGGGCCAAGGGAATGATGAGGGTAGATTTTGACTGGAAAAAAAAAACTTCAGCCTACAGGGACGCTGGGAAACTGCAAGGGACAAGAATTGAGGCAGGGGACAAGCTGGAGGCTCGTTTGGATGAAAGGAGACAGAGGAAACAGGAACAGGAAATGGTCTAGGGACAACTGGGTGACAGACTGGAAGAACTGGGGGAACCGGAGTGAGCCCCTCAGTTTGCTTTCTGAGAGACCATGTGAGTGGTGCCGTAGTCCCAGCAAAGGCAGAATATGATGGGTGGATGGGAGCCCAGCAGCCCTAGATCAGGACTGTTTGCTCGAAGGCATTTGTGGGGTGTCCAGTGAACAGCGAGGTTGCAGCACTGGGCAAGGCAGCCCAGCAGGATCAGCAACAGCAACGCTGAGAGGGCCACAGCTTGGCTGGAAGCTTGGTCATGGACAGCGCCCTGTCCTCAGATGACATCAACATAAATAGCAAAGTCTTCAGTAGATGTGCTTGCTCAAGTTTAGTTGAAGAAGGAGAAGACACAGACTTCACTCACTTTTTTTGCTTCTCCTCCTCTTTCTTCATCTGATTGAGGGAAACAGAGAGTTGGCACGACCCCTCCTCACCCATTGGCATTGTTCTAGCGAGGGAACATGAGGTCAGTGAAGAAAGAGGAGGCTGAATGTCAGCCTCTAAGGGGCCAGAAAGGAAGGCTGTGGGGAGACTCCAAAAAGGCTAAAAACCAAGGGGGGAGAATGTTTCAAATGCACATAGCACATTTTACATGCCAAATTGTTTGTTTTTGAAAGAAGGCAATGTTTAATATGGTCAGTTACCTCCTCTCTCTTTCTCTCTCTCCATTCATATCTATCATCACCTATGTTCATCTAATGATTTTCATCTCTTTATCCATCTATCTTTCATCTACTTTACTATAAGTTGTCTGTCTATAAATTCATTTAACTATAAATTTATCTGTCAAGTCATCTAGTATCCATAGTAGATACTTGAAGGCATGCCTTTCAAGTACAGGCATTGTGTTAGAATCTGCAGGCATTGCTATAAGCAGCTTACACTTTATTAGGGCGAGAACCGAATGAGCCATAAAATATTTAAATAACAGCTTAACCCTGAAGCCACAAAGGAAAAGATTGATAAATTTGACTATACCAAAAAAAAAAAAAATTAAAAGTCTCAGTAAAGAGGAGGGTGGAAGCTTCATGATGAACTATAAAGGTATTTGCAATGCATATGACAGACAAAAGATCAATTTCCTTAATTTATGTTGAGAGAATCATCGAGAAAAAGATCTCAAATGAGCAGATGTGAACAGGAAGTTCTTAAAAACGAACACTGGTATGAAAATATCCTCATCCTAACTCGTAATTATAGAAAAGTAATTCAAAACAACAAAGAGACTTCATTAGTCACATCTCCGATTGGCAAATGTTAAAATGCTCATTACCCAGGGCTGTCAAAGGCAAGGGGAAACAGGCACCTCTTATAGCAGCCAGGAGTCAACCTTCACAGAAGGCAATTTAGGAATAGGTCAGCATTTGAAACCCGTACACCATTTAACCAGCGATGCCTCCAGCAGCAATGAGTGGCGCAGGAAGCTTCGCTCAGGTGCATTAGGATGTCCTGGGAGGTTTGCTCATGGCAGCACCGTTGGGAACAGAAAAGACTGGGGACGACCTAATACCCCCCAACCAGGGTTGGGCCGGCCTCTGTGCTATGCGATATCATGTGGCATTGGGAGGGATGAGTGGGGTGCCCGTGCACCCAGCTCAGCAGAGAACGTGTTTAGCACGATACCATTCATGCTAATGAAAAGCCCATGTACTGCATATGGGTTATGCTAAATGATTTTGCAGATAGGATCCATGTTCAACTAGCAACCGCTTCCAGCTTAAGATGCTGTATGAATGGCTGAAGTGAGATAAGAAATGCAGGAGCAGGTCTTTGGGTAGAAATAATGCGTCTGGCTTTTGAGAGTTGAGTTTAAAGTATGTCAGGGAGGGTGAGTGAGTGGGGCTTGGTGCAGCGAGGCTGGGATTAGGTGTTTTATATTCTCAAGTCCTCTTTGAACTTCTTAATCATGTGAATGCAGTACTTTTTACAAGAAATTTTAAATAAAATTACATGTTAAGATAGTCAGAGTTGCTGGCCCACCTGTGAGAAAGATCACTGAACGGCTGAGCCGCTGAGAGCCAGGAATAGGGAGTTTCTCTGGCTACCCTTTATTCTACATAGTTGCTCTATTTTGAAAAGTCCTTTTGTCCCTGCATCTTATTCACGGAGGCCCTTATAAAGATCTCCAGCAAAGTGGCACCACCAGCACCTACCATCTTGCCCCCAGCTACAGCCACCGCAGAAGTTAGTTCTAAGCCAATTTCTTGTTTCATCACAAAACATCGAAGTACTGTGTTGCCCAAAGACAGGACAGAAAAATCACTAATCTGGGCAACTCTGTGTGTGTGTGTGTGTCTCCCAGAGAGAGCAGCATGGAACAGTGGGGTGAAAGGAGCCCTGGTATGGGAAACCCGGACACCTGATTTCCAATGCAGCTCAGCAGTCACCCTGCTGTTTGGGGACAGTCTCAGGACCTATTCCATCTCTAAAGTGAGGGGATCCAATTCAAGTCACAGCCTTCAGTCCCCAAGTCAGTCTCCTATTTTTCTCTATTTCTTCCCAGACCCTAACTCAAGTCTTGGCTATGTTTTCTTTTATGTCCCTGATTTACTGGTGCCACCTCCTTTAGGGTGGAGCATTCGGAGAACTGGAGCAGAGGGCACCATGGGGTGGAGAGTCAAGACCCTGGAGTCAGACATTCAGGGACTTGAACCGCGCCTCTGCCCTTCACCAGCTGTGTGGTCTAGAAGCAGCTCCCTCTTTGAAGTGCCTTCTTGGTGGTGGCACAAAGAAGAGATGCTTCATCTCAGGGACCCAATGTATAGTAAGAGCTGAATAAAAAAGGGAATTCCTGAGGCTGCACCAAAAAGCATGATAGGCCAGCGCAGCCTGGCCCACCCTCTTCCTTCCTTCTAGTCTTCTTGAGTGTTCATCCTCTGGGCATTTGTGTCACTATCATGTGACCATACGTCAATAAGGACCAATTGAAATTGCCTGCTGATGCTTCTGTCTTTCCCTCCAGGCTGTGAACTACCTGGTTGCCTTGGTCCTGCCTTTCATCCCTGGATCCCCAGTGCCTGGCACAGAGAAGCTGCACCATGCCCTTAGCTGGTCAATGGCACATCTATGTGATTTCCTGCCTCAGCGAGCCCTGAATGGCCTGCAGGCTTGGGAGGGTAGCTTTGCTCTGTGCCACTCTGTCTTCTGCCTCACATGTCTCAGTTCTGATTGAGCTAAGCCACCCACAAGGGCATGGATGGGAGTAGGAAGCTCTTGGGACAAACTAATGGAAGCAGGGACCCTTTGGTTCCCTTGCCCAGTGGGGACTGAGTCTGAGGCTGCTGGGCCACTCACCATGAGATTCTCAGAGAGGCAAGACCATTCATCCAGGAGATAAACAACCGTCAGTCACAAACCTGGGAGCGGCAGAGGCTCATTTTTAATTAATTGCAGCCTGTTTTATCAGTGACAGCAGGGGCCACAATCAGCGGCACTGAATTGCTTTAATTGCCTCTGAGAACTCTCCACTCCTTAGGTGCCCTGGGAGAGGCTCCTCAGCTGGCTAGGCAGCCTCACGGGTCCGTGCTGTCCAGGAAGTGGTCAGCTCTTCTCAGGTCCACCTGCCAAACCCAAGCGCATCCCTCCAGGACCTGCCCTCCTCCTGGGTGCTCTGTTGCAGTGAATAGTATAACTGCACTCTTGGGGACCCCAGCCGGGCACCTGGCAATCAACCTGGACACCTCCCTGCACTCTGCATGGGGGACCCTGTCTGAGCCCTAGCCCTGTCCTCGTAGGGCTGCTCTGCTGGCCTCCTTGTTGGTCTTGTCCTTAGATGTCCCACCCTCACAGCCAGCTCATGTGGCTTCTCTCCTACAGATCTGCCCTCTCCCCTCCTTGACTTTTTTCTCATCCAACCCACTCAGGCAGAACTCCCATGGGACACTTGCCATGTCTTCCACCAGCTTGTGGGTCCCCTGTCCTCTTTTGTGTCCTGGACTCTATTAGATCTTGTCGTCTGTTGATGGTTCACTCTGGCTGGGCCAAGAGAGTTCCTGGAGGGTCTGACTGGCACCGGTCATGTCCCTCTCCATGTCCAGCCGGGACACTAGGCTGGGAGCTGAGAATGCACCGTGGACCTTCCAAGTGAGGACCCCAGGTGAGGACCTCTGCTGCCCTGCTCCCTCCCTTTGCACACCACCTGACCTCAGGCAGACCTGGGCTGAGGAGTATTTTGGGGGGACTCTGGTCCTCTGAGGCCCCCAGATGTAGCAGGGGTCTTGAAGTGTCCTACTCTCAACCTTCCACGTCCAGACAGGAAACAAGCTGGGGACAACATGGACCGGGTCCATCTAAAATCACAAAGTAGCATCTGACCCAATAAGGACAAGAATTCAGTTCTCCTCACTACTTTGATGCTATTCTACTATAGAGCTTCCTATGTCCCCCAAGCTGGTCCCACACTGCCCCCCCCCATTGAACCTGCTGGAGAAGCCCCCTCCTCCTGCCCAAAGTCCTCACCCTGGGGAGAGGGCAGGAAAAGGGGGTGGACCAGCAACTTGGCTGCTCACCAGTTTACTGTTTTCCTGGGCAAATAACCTAACCTCTCTGAGCTTCAGTTTTCTTCTTAGTAAAAAGTCTCTGTCCACTCCCATGGGATGGTTCTGAGGAATTAATGCCACTTCTCTAGAGGATGGGAAGGAGAGGTAAAGGAGGGACTTTGAGGAGGACCCATGGCTCATCTGCAGATGAAGAAGGGATATTTCTTCCGAGGTGAGCTGGGTGGAGGCGTGCATCCCCAGAGCCCTGGCGGGGACCTGCTGCAGTCCCTCCAGGTCGGGACCTGACTGTCTGGCTTGGCGAAAGAGCGAGGCTGGCGCCAAGGACTCAGCACGGACTGCAGCGCCCCCTCGTGCCGCATGAGAGAAGGCCACCTCCCACCGCGGCGGGGTCCGCGGGTAACCAGAGCCCCCAGACCTGCCTTGAAGGAAATCCAGGCTCCAGGGTGCAGGGAGACCAGATTATGTTTGCGGGGCTGGCAATTCGAAACTCCACGACCCCAGGGCTGTTCTTCAGGTGCCTGATCTGCCACTACCGGCCGCAGCCAGTCATCATCTAGAGTCTACCAGGTTCCTACCAGGAACCAACTAACTACCTAACACATACCAAGAACCCACCATGCACCAGCGCACCTGCTGGTACCTCCCAGCCCTCATCAGGAGGGGCAGAGAGGACGATTTAGCAAAGGACTGCAGTCAGGAAATCCGGACAAGTACTGTTTGCACGTGTACATTTCATGTTTTCTTTAGTAATATTTTCAGGTGGTATCATAAAGCAGTTTTGTTATTGTTCATTAAGTTGGGCAGTGGTGGGATAAGGGAAAGCATTTCTGATTCTGGTCTGATCACAGACAGCGTTCCAGGGTCAGTCCAAAGCCTGGCCTGGTGGTACGCACCTGTAATCCCAGCTACTCCAGTGGCTGGAGAAGGATTGCAAGTTCAAGGCCAGGCTGGGCAACTTAGATCCCCATTTCAGGGACGCAGCTCAGTGGTAGAGCTAGGAGGGTGGGAGAATCAGCCCAGGGCCAGCCCAACCCACCCCTCTGTGCTGCACTCACTTTTCCTAGTGCCTCCCAGTGGTCCCTGACCTGGGTCTTCTAGTTTCAGCAGCACCCAGCACAGCACCCCACACATAGGAGGCACGTGTAAATCACAGGGGTAGGTGCAGGTGTGGGAACAGGGCATGACAGGCAGAAAAGACAACAGAAGCGTGGCACCCGATTAAGTGCAGCGAGGGACTCTTGCAGTGGGCCAGTTACCATGTTAGGGCCCCCAGATTTGCCATCCCTGGGAAATGAGACTTGGCCAGGAGCTTGGAAGTGACATGAAATGATGCCTGGGCGGGAGAAAGGGGAGACACAGCATAAAGGGCAGCAAGGGGTCTTCTTCAGGACATGGGCAGGAGCGTCCGTCTCTGTCATCGCATCCACCCAGGCTGCCCTTTGACCTCTGCCTCTCACCAGCTATGTGACCTTGAACACACAGCCCCTCGTCTGTACAATGGCCCTGTGGTATCTACCTGGAGGCTGTTGTGCAGACTAAAGGGGACAGTGTGAACCTGGCTCAGGGTAGGCTCTCTGTGGGCGTCCTTCTGACTGTTCCCGACAGGTCCAATTCTCACCCCAGAGTCACATCATCTCCCCTGACTGCCCTGATACCTGTTCCTCTCCCCTCCACTCAGCACTGCCCTTGGCTTTGAGAATACAGAAACAATCCGAAGAGAACTCCCTGGTCCCGCGTCTTCCTACCACCAGACCTGCTGGCTTCCGCATCTTTATTCATATTTTTGTCTGCCTTCCTGCTCTAATGAAAAAAACTCTGCTCCCACCGATTGCTAAGAGTCCTTTGCCCTCTAGTCCTCCCAAGAACCTGGCTCCTGAAATGAAGCCCTCTCTCCTGAATTATTAATTTCTCTCCCTCTCTCCAGGGTCATTCCTATCAATATACAAACAGGGCTTATTATATCTTGTTATAAAATATCAAGCCCTCCCCTACACCTGCCTGTCTCCCTCCAGTTGAGACACACTTTTTTCTTTCTTTTATTAAGAAATTTAGTTATTGTACAATCAAAAATGCATCCAATGAAACAATATGATACGTATATAGTCTTAAAATTAGAATTACCTAGTAAATCCCACCCGATTCTCCCACCTTTACCCTTACCCTCTCCTTCCTGATACATCTCTATGAATGCCCTAGGCTATGTGTTACTATGCCTTTGCTGAGACCCACTTCTTTTCACAACCCACCCAGCAGAGGCTGCCTCAGGACCCTGCACCTCCCATCCTCCAAGGGGTCTGCTCACCTGTGACACACACCAGACCTGGGGGACAAGGATGGAGAGTCTGAGCTTGGGAGGGGCAGAGCCTTATCTCTTTGATGATACATACTATACTTTGTACTTTAACTATATTTTTTCCTACCTCTAAATATATAGTCATGGTGGACAACCCCCAATTATGGAAAAATATTTTTTAAATGAAAAAAATTGATCTGCTAAAGACAAACATCCTAGTAAGTTTCCTTTAATTCCTTCCAGTAATTTTTTCTGAGCATTAATATTTTTCAGATAATTCATTTAAACACACACACACACACACACACACACACACACAGGTACACACAATCTGTGTCATGCATTGTTCTAAAAAATGGGACGTAAGGCTAGAGTGGTAGCTCAGCAGTTGGAGCGCTTGCCTCGCATCAGTGAGGACCCTGATTCGAACCCCAGCACCACATACACAACTAAGTGTCAGAGAAACAAACACCAGACTAAAATATAAATAAAATTTATATTTTCTTATCTCTCTTCCTCTTCCTTAAAAAAATGGGGGTGCAGCAAGACAGATCCAGTTTCTGCTCCCAGAGCAGAGAGAGGCAATGAGCAGGTTTTCTCACGTACTGAGCCCTTCATGCTGCCAAATCCAGGCTTGTGGGGCTCCGAGGAAACGGGGTGGTGGGAGAGGGTAGTGAGAGATGACAGCAGCTAGTGAGGGGATGAATGAAATCCTCTGGCTTGGTGGAAAGCGCTAGTCCAAAGGCTGAGAGTCAGCAGGACTGGGACCTTTTACACTATGACTGTGTATAGGCACTTCCTTGTAATGGCAATGAGTCGTCCTTGGAGGGTTTTAAAGGAGGAAAATGACAAGATCTAACATCACTCTGGCTGTTTTGGGTAAATAGGCAGGAGAGAGCAAGACTGAAGGGCAAGAGACCAGTTAAGAGGTGACTAACTGGGCATGGTAGGGCATGTCTGTAATCCCAGTGACTCAGGAGGCTGAGGCAGGAGGATCACAAGTTTGCGGCCAGCCCCAATAACTCAACAAGACCCTGTCACAAAATTTAAGGAAAATAATTTTTTTAAAGGACTGGGGATGTATCTTAGTGATAAGGCACCCTGTACAAAAAGAAAAGGTGACTGACTGATAGTGTGGAGCTGGCAGGTGTGTGGCGGGGAGGGGGCTGGTGCTGGGGATAAGCAGAGAACCCAGAAGCATCTAAGAAGGCTCACAGGTCTTCAGTGTTTGACCGAATCTGGGACAGGTTTGGTGAGGGAGAAGAATACTGTCTTTACTCAGTTGTGGTCCTTCTGTTTTAAATAATTCTTTTTTTTTTAAAGAGGGAGAGAGAATGAAGGTCTAATTTTTAATTTTTTCATCTTTTTTCTGTTTTTCCTCCACTTACTTGTATATGTGATGCTGGGGATTGAACCTAGGTCCTTGTACATGCCAGGCAAGCACTCTTGAGCCACCTCTCCAGCTCCTAAATAGTGCTTTCTTTTTAGGCATAATTTCAGTGAATCCTCACAAGAACACTAGGAGGGAGGAACTGAGAATATTTTACAGAAGAGGAAGCAGAGGGTCAGAGAAGTCCAAAGGCTTTATTGTCCAGGCGACAGAGCTGTTGAATGCAGCAGCAGGACTCCAACCCAGGTAGTCTGGTTCCAGAACTTTCTTGGCCATGCCTCAATGGCCTGGACCTGGGAATGCCCTGTGAGTTTGCCCTGCAGGGCAGGGGAGCCATAAGAGGGCTGCCCATAGAGGTCTCTTTGAGGATCTTCCTGCTGCTGTCCCTTCCAGCCAACGTGCTCAGAGCTGGCATCTGTCCCGTAGGCCAGAGTCAAATCAGAAGGTGTCCCAGGGAGGGGAAGCTGGAGGGAGACTTATTTCAAGTCTCCTTCCTACCACAATGTCACACAGAGGTCATGCCCATCGTTCAGCAGCCCCACCTTGCTCTGCAGCAGCTAAAGTTGTCATTTTGCTGATTTTATCCGGTTCCTCTTCAGCCCCGCAGTCAGCTGCAGATCCAGGGGGCTGACACTGTGTTGTTATATTGGCCCCTGAACATCTGAAATTTCCTGGGGCCTTATCTAGGAGCTGCCTGGACCAGGTGCCCATCAGCAACAACTCTCCTTCCTCTCTTCATCTTAGCGTTGTCAGTCAGTCCCAGGTTGAATTCCAACTCTGCTCCTGATCAGCCGTGTGTCACCGTCAAGTTAGTTTTATCAGTTGGTTATTGCTGTGTGACAAGCCACCTCCAAACCTAGTGGCTTTGAGCCACAGCTGTGAGTGATTCCTCACGGACGGGTCGGTGGGGCAGTGGGTTCTGACGTGGGCTGGTCGCTGCTGCACTCACTGGTGTCCCTGGGGTTAGCTATGGGCTGGCTGATGGATGATGGCCTCCGTGGCATATGCGGAGCCCTGCCCCACCCGTGAGACCCAGGCGTGGAGACCTGTCACAGCACTTCTGCCACTTTCTAATGCCCAAAGCAAGGCTTGAGACCAGCCCAGATCCAAGGTGTGGGGAAACAGACCTCGCTTCAGGTGGCAGCAGCTGCAACGTCACATGGAAATGGTTGTCACTGTGCTGGTCCCTCAGTCTGGGGGGGTTTGGTTCCAGGATCCCTTTGTTGTTCCCAAAATCAAGTCTTTAACATCAAATAGCAGAGTACTCGCTTATCACCCGAGCGCATCCCCCTGTGTACTTTAAATCAGCTCTAGATTGCTTAGAATGCCTTAAACAATGGAAATAGCTGTTCTATTGTACTGTGTAGGGAATAATAACAAGGGAAGAAAAACCCATACATTTTCAATGCAGGTGTGATGCTTTTTCCCAAATATTTTTAGTCTGTGGTTCGTTGAATCTGTGAATGTGGGTACCCATGGATGCAGAGGGCAGGCGGGGTAAGGGTGGGAAAGTGGAGCAGACATAAGCACTTCCTATAACCTCCCTGAGATGCTGTTGGTTCATTTGTAAGACAGGAGGAAAATGATCTGCATCACGCGATGCCCTAGTGTGCTGTGATGTTTCAGGGGACGGTCAGTCCAGTGTGGCCACGAGAGAGGATGACAAACCTGATTAAACTTACGGATCTGGAGAGAGAAACACTACATCTAGGGGGGCCTGCTCAACCCAGCAGGTGGGGAGCAGAGACTGAACAAGCTCCCCAGGCAGGTGCCTTTATTGGAGTCCAGGTGGAGCACACAAAGGGCATGCGTAAGTGGTTTTCACTGGTGCCCTTGACTGTTGCTGGGTCACAGTCAGCGGGGGCAAGGAGGGGAACTTAAGGCTCCACCCAACTTTATCACTCTGCACCTGGTGGCCTGGGCAGCTTGAGTCAGCAGGGAAATAAGTTTTAAAATTTACTATGTATTTAGTAAAACTTGGGCCCCAGTGATGTTGTTTGGAAGCTCACCTTATAAAATGGAAAGAGCGGAGGAGAACTCCATTCCTGGAGTCTGGGAAGCTGTGAATGGGGATCTCTAATCACACAAATGTAAAGGGAATGGCGAGCAGCACAGGCCCACCTCCTGGCTGGGTAACAGCTCTGCAGCAATCCAGCACGGAACGGCCACGTGCGGAGTTCAGCATTCATTCATCCTTCCCTTTATTCCATCATTTGTTTATTCAGGGAATCAGTCCAAAAATCCTTCCCAAGGGCCCATAGTGTGAGATTCCACCTCACTCCTGTTAGAGTGGCA
>PVKS010033270.1:8939-21957 GCA_004027875.1 Aplodontia rufa
CTGCAAAACCAAACAACAAAAATAATAAGCAAACAAGAAAAAAGAGGGCTTTATTTTTCCCAGTTCTGGAGGTTCAAGAGCACGGCTCTGGTGTTGTGTTGAGGGGTCTGGCTACGTCACGGAATGGTAGAGAGACAGGAAGGTTGCTGACTGTGTGCAGAGAGGGCCAAGCAGTGGGGTGGCATTACTTCATATCAACCTGCTCTAACAGGCTCTAACTGCCTCTGCAGGACCAGCATTCACCCCTTTGAAGGCTGGTGCCCATGACTAACCAACTTCCATTGAGTTTCCACTGTCTCTCAACATTGTCATGCTGGGGTTACGGTTCCAGCACATGAAGCTTTGGGGAGCAAAGCACATGCAAGTCATAGTATTCCCCTTTCCCTCAATATTTGGAAAGCTAGAGAAGTAAAGGTGACAGAGAAGGAGACAGCAGAACAGAAGGCAGGCCAGAAAGGTAGCATGGGGAGACCTTGTGAAGGAGGTAACGCTCATCTTGGTGAAATGTTGCAGAGTCCAAGTGGAGTGGCCTTTAGATGTGGCAAATACAGAGGCCATGAGGAAGAGGTGATGGGGAAGGAAGGTTGGCTAAAGTGGACTAAGGAGAGAACATAAGATTGAAAGGAAAAGTGGAGGCAGCAGATAGATACAAACTTTGCTTTGAAGAGGACCAGAAAATGACGTGGAGACTGGAACAGAATATGTGGAAGGGGGATGATTTTTACTGTCCAAAGATGGGCAGTAATGCTTTGTATTCTCGGGACTAATTCAGGAGGGGGCACAATTGTGAGTGGAGTCCATGAGAAGGAAGTAGGGGGTAGAATCAAGGACTCTAAAGAAGGTTCAGAGGGCATGGGAGGGCTGGGGTGTGAAGAGGAGAGTGGGCGACTCGAAACGGGAGGCAAGTGCGTGCTGTGGGCCCCAGCTGTGCTGAGGCTGTGGCTGTGAGGGGCCTCTCATCTCATCTCTCAGCGATTCATTCTGCTCAGCCCGCCTCCTATGACTTTTTGTCCTGGATTTTAGGTATTCTAAGTTCAAGAACCTGCTGGGCGTGGTGGCACATACCTGTAATCCCAGTGACTCAGCAGGAGGATCACAAATCCAAGGGCATCCTCAGCAACTTCGCAAGGCCCAGAGTATTGTAGTGAGACCTTGTCTCAAAATAAAAATAAAAAGAAGGGCTGGGTATGTGGCTTAGTGTTTAAGCATCCCTGAGTTCAATCCCTGGTACCAAAAAACAAAACAAAAACTAAGTTCAAGAACCTTAAGACACGGAGAAGGAGACCTGGAATTACAGTCTCCAGGAGAGGCTCTTGGACAGATGTCCCCCAGTTTTGTCAGGGAGGTGGGATCATGAGTGAACCACAGTTGTCAAAAAATGAGGCATGGGTGAAGCAGGTAACCCAAGAAAGAGTACAACCTTGCTCACCTTCTGGACTTCCTGCTCAGCAGAATTTCTGGGAGAGCAGTTTGAAAGCTTTTGGCTAAACTGATATTGTTTCAGTTTCTTGGGGACATCCTTGCTGTAGGCAGGTGATCACAGACAGGATACTGATATTTAGTATAGGACATGTCCTCTCTATAGCTGCTGGGAAACGTCTTGTTTTATTAACCTTGATCACTGTAAAGAGCTTGTGTAGGAGGAATAGCAAATAGAGACAACGTGTGTCTTCTTCCTCTGAGTGGTGTCTTGGCTCTGGTTCTTCCTGGAGACAGAAGACCAACACCTTGTGTGGGGAGGAGATTGTTGTATGATTTGTTCATTGGAATTGATGAGTCAAGGATCCATTATGGAAATATTCTGGGCGGTCTCTTTTGGGTTGTGCTCGGGCAGCATGGGGCAAAGGGAATTCAGAGCTTAGTCAGCATCTTGACCTTTAACACTGATAGCAAGAATCTGGGCCTCTGTCTCGTCAAGGGTCTTGCCATGTTATTCCTATAGCCAGGTTGCAGAGCCTGTTGGTCAGGAGCTCACACTTGGGGACAGATCTGCTTCAGACCCTCTGTGGGACATTTCCTAGCTTAGTGACCACAGGAGGTTATACTGAGCATCTTTGTTATGTGGTTCTTGGGAAGAGTGTAGAGCAGACAAGAAGGTCCCTGCAGAAAGCAAATGTGACAGAAGTAATACTGGTCCTAAATGCTGGAAGGATCTATTGGCATAGGGTGCAGTTTCAGATGTCCCATGCAAGGTAAGGTCTAAAAGGGGAAGAAGAGAGAGCCACGTAGGGTTTGAGGTGAGACTGGGGTTAGGGAGGAGCCCCAGAGGGTGCAAGTGGTTTTGGAACTTCAGTTATTGAGGCAGATTTTAGTTCAAATTCCAAGTTTTATAGCTATTTGGGGAAGTTATATTGCTAAGCTTTCCCACTGGTGAAAATGGTCATGATAATGTTTTCTTCATGAGGTTGTTGTAAGAAATAGATCAATAAAACACTAGGCACAAGACCTGACATACAGTAGGTGTCCGTGAGAAGTGGCTGCGATGGGTAATGCTAGGAGGCAGGACTAATAGTTCACACAATGGGGGCAGTGTCGCTGAGTGGGGGAAGAGTGGCCTCCTGTATTCCTGAAATTGAACCAAGTTAGTAATTATCCACTTTGCAAGGGCAGAGGCTGACCCTGCCCAAACTCAGTGCTGATGATTCAACAAAGGTTGTTAGATTTGACACAAGGGCCCTTTTCAAGCATACATAAGCTATTAATAATCTTGGATGCCGAGATTGGATGTCCCATTTTTATTTTTCATTTTTCTTTGGACATTTCATGCTTCTGTTAAAAGCAGCATTTATGTTCTCATTTTTTTATTTTATTTTTTAAATAAGATTTAATTTTTTATAGTTTTACATATTGAAAGGATTTGTTGTTTACTTCCATAAATGTGCATATCATATAGCCCCCCTTTTACCTCTCCTTCCTCCGCCCATCTCCTTGGACCCCTAGACTGTGAGGCTGCCCCCATTTCAATTGGCAATCTGTGTTTGATGCATCTGTTGTCTAAACTTGTTTTCTCCCACTCTTCCCTATATTGTACTCCAGCTTCCACATATGAATTTCTGGGTTTGGCTAATTTCACTCAGCATGATTTTCTCCATTTCCATCCATTTACCAGCAAAGACTATGATTTCTTTTTTTTTTTTAATAGCTGAGTAGAATTTCATGCTAAGTTCTCATTTTTAAAATAGGATTAAATTAAGAAAACCCTATTGAATCTGATCACACAGGCTTGGTAAAATCCTTGTTCTTTGGTTTGTTCAAAATTCGTGGGAACAGCATCTCAGTGTAACTAACATTCTTGCCAAAATCACTTAGAATCGCTTACGTGGAACTGAATCACAATCAGATAAACCAAGATGGCATAGTCCACAAGAGAACTGCTCTGGACTTAAAAAAAAAAAACTTGAAAAACAAAGTAAAACAAATAAACAACAACAACAACAAAAAGCAAAGCTGGAGGTATAGACACACATTCAATGAAGCTAAATACACCTGATAACTAAATGCAAGGCATGGACTTCGAATGAACATAAATAGCTTCCCCCACTCCCAAAAAGAAAAATTTTAATTATATAATATATTTGGTACAACTGAGGATAAAGGAAAACATTCTTGTTTTTTTTCTGGGGACAGAACACAGGTCTTCGTACATGCTAGGCACTCTACCACTGAGCTATGCCCCCTGCCCTTTTTCTTTCTTATTTTTAAGACAAGGTCTCATTAAGATACCCAGGCTGTCTTTAAACTTGTTATCCTCTTGCCTCAGCTTCCCCAGTAACTGGGATTACAGGTGTGTACCCCTAGGCCTGGTTGACTTCCTTGTATTTTGGAAGATTCTAGTGTAAGTAGATTTGTGTAATTACTTTCAAGTAGTCTAATAATATGAAAGTGTATGGCTATGTCTATAAGTATATGATTGCAGATATGTAAAGAGAAAGCAAATAAATGTTCTTTGGAAGATGGAAAATATCAACCACTGGTTAATCTATAAGAAAGGTTACAGGTATTTATTGAGAACTGTTCTTTCATTTCTTTCTGTAGGTCTGAAAATTTTCAAATTAAAAAGTTGAGGAAATTTCACAAAAGAAAACCAGCTGGCCCTTCTGTATGTCTTCTCTCAGAACATGTTCTACTCAGTGAGAAACTCTCAAAGCAACCTCATGAGATCAAGACCTGGGGGTGCTGTTGACCTCTTGAGACCTAGGGCCCCCACCAGACGTAAAAGGTGGTGAGTTACTTAGCTCTGGGTCAATTCGCCCCGTAGGAAATGCTGAGTTGTTTACAGTACCATGTCTGAAAGTCTGGGTTGAGAGGTGTGTAGAGTAGACATGACAACAACCATCACAACACAACAGCAACATCAACACAACAGCAATGAAAGAATGTGCATTTAACCATTACAAAAAGAAAAGAAAAGAAAAAAACAAAATGAACAACAACAAACCAACCCTCAAGAACTAAAAATCCACTGGGCATGGTGTAATCCCAGAGGCTTAAGAGGCCGAGGCAGGAGGACTGTGAGTTCAAAGCCAGCCTCAGCAACTTAGGGAGACCCTTTCTTAAAATAAAAAATAAAAAGGCTGGAGATGAGGCTCAGTGGTTAAACGCCCCTGGGTTCAAACTCTGGTGCCAAAAAATAGACCAACAAACACAAAATAAAAAACAAAAACAAAAATCCCAAAAGAAGTAAAGATCCCTTCGGTTTTCAACAGGCATTTGACCTGTCAAGCATTAGTGTAAATATAGGAATCTCAGCTGTCGATGTAGCGAGGAATCAGGCATGAATCCAGCATAAAAAGAGCTCTGAAAATTTCACCTGGAACTTCTGGGGAAGAAAATGCTAGGTGTTTTTAGACTCTGTGTTTTACTAACTGTATATCTCAGAAGGGATTTCTTTTCAAGAATGGATTTAAGGACAGATGGTCTTGCGTGGTCCTCCTTGGAGCTCAGTTACCACATTCTGAAGCAGTTTGAGATCTTAATGACTTGACTCCTTCCTCTCTACTGGTGTCAGATTTAAAACCGACCACACAAAATGTTGGGGGCAAAAAGTAGTCCAGTAAACAAACTTATTAATAGAAATGAAATCCCACAGGGAACATAGACACACACAAGTCAGTGGGGATATTAAATTCCTGCGATAAGTTAACGTGGATTAAGCAAAACTTTTTATAATGCAAGTTCTTAATATCAAATTTTGAAGCACAGCAACATCTAATAATATAATTATTTGTATTAACCATTTCCAATAGGTTGCAAGTAATTCTAAAGGGATATGTTAGAGGAAAACATTGACTCAGTATATAATTATTGGGCACCTGTTCTGATCCTAACTGGGGGGAAAACCACTCGTGCCTTCCTGGAGTCCACTCTACTGGTGAGGTAGACTTAAACAATTTTATGATGAGTTACAATAATGCTGGTACACAAGAATAGATTGTAGATTAGACACCTGGAATAGTTTAGATGTTGGGGCTTTGAATAATTAGAGAAGCTGGGTGTGGTGGTGCACACTTATAATCCCAGAGACTCAGGAGGCTGAGGCAGGAGGGTTGCAAGTTCAAGCCTAGCCTGGGCAATTTAGTGAGACCCTGTCTCAAATAAAATAAAAAGGGGTAGGGTTGTAGCTCAGTGTTGGAGCACTTGCCTAGCATGTGCAAAGCCCTGGGTTCAATGCCCAGTATTAAAAAAAAAAAACAACAACAGAAGAGAAAATTATCAGCTTTAGAACTATTTTTGAATGTATTTTAAGTTTTTCTCATATTCTCCATTGTGGAAAGGCTCTGTGGAGGTTTGAAATAGTTTCTTAAGATACACATCTTAAAATTGTGATGGATAGGTCAGGGGTTTCAGGTATCAGCACTAGGGTTAGATTCTTGAGTTAAAGTCCAGGCTCTGCCACTGGGTAGCTGTGTGGTTAAGCAAAGCAAATTACTTACTTTTTTACTAAACCCAGGTTCCTCAGCTATAAATAGGGATAGTAATAGAATTACCTTCTTCATTTAAAAAAAAAATATATAATTTTTTTTACTTTTATTTATCAAGCAGGCCTTCATCACCTAGCTTTGCATTAACAGTAATCAAAAAGATATTCTCATAAAAGCCAAAAAAAAAAAAGTCATCAAATTCTGCTTGCAATATGAAAACCCAAACTTGTTATACAGCAAGAGGGATTTGTCTACTGGAGATTAACACATGGAAGTACAAGTTGTTTAAAAGGCGAATGGAAATGAAATGGAGAACTGCCTTTTTCCTGAGTGAACATCTGTGTGGTAGACTCCGTATGCTTGTCTAGAACCTGGAAAGCTAGAGTACAAGAAGCATTTGGCCAAAGAAATAGATAGCACCAGAAAAATCGTGAAAGCCTACTGACTCCCATCTGTGTTCTGAACCCAATGAGAAAACCACAAAAGAAGAAAGATACTCTTCAGAAAGCCAAGGGGCAGGAGCTGACTTCATTCCATCTCCGCACTGTCTACAGAGTGTGGGGGTGGGGCCCAGGAACTTCCCTGGGTTCTGTGTCAGGGTCCCCTGTGTTGTCACCTCTCCTTCCCCCTGGTAATGCCATGCTCCCAAGACATCTGTGATGGCCAAAGCCTGGCCTTCCCTTGTCCCTTGCGTGAGCCAGGCAGCCAGCTTCGCTGCCCCAGTTTCACACAGAGCACCTGAGTCATTTTTCTATTGTTACCAGACCAAAGTTACTCCGTGAGTCATTCTGAAGTCCCAGAACTGGATCCTAATTCTTGTTCCTGATGTCATTCACAGAGCTGAATTCCATCAAAGGTTCAAGAGGAAGCTAGCTGCTGCTGGGCTCAGAGATGACCAACTTTGCAAATGACTGAGTCAAAAACAAGGAATAACTCTCTTGACGCCTGCAGGCCTGAAAAAGAAAGGGGAAATTGTATATGTGTAGCATCATTGTACCATCACACAAGGATGCTGTGTCGGTTCCCTGGTTCCCGGCATCCTCAGTAGCGGGTTTTATTTTATTTTATTTCTTGAGAGAGAAAGAGGGAAGAGAGAGAGAGAGAGAGAGAGAGAGAGAGAGAGAAAGAGAGTAAGTGAGATAGAAAGTATCTGGCCTTTGTTTCCCCAACACTTAGTTGTGTATGTGGTGCTGGGTTTTGAACCCAGGTCCTCATGCATGCCAGGCAAGTGCTCTACCACTGAGCCACTGTTCCAACCCAGTACCAGGTTTTTAAATAAACAAAAATAATTTGTTTGCTATGAAGACAATCCATTTTCTTCATCTTGTAATAAAGTCATTTATGTGAATTTGTATTTGAAAAGAAACTAAATTTATTTCCTTCTTTTCACCAAAGAATCTTTAAAGTATCTGATAGAGGAAAAAAAAATGAGCTCCTTCATGTAATAAAATTAGAAACACAAGCCATTCCAAACACAAGCTGTTCATATTTAGTAAGAGGGTGCTTTTTATGCAGCATTTTCTGCATAGCTCTGGATTTCCTAAATTTTCTCCTTTCCTTGTGTTTTTCTTTGCATCACATATCACTCTATTTATCTCCTCACCAACACTTCCCGCTAAGGAGTGAGAGCCACAAGGTAGATCCACAGTAGTAACCTGGATTTAAAAGTAGCTACAGCATCCATGGGAAGGCAAGTTCCAGCTTTTGTACATTAAATTTGACAATTTTTGTCTTTTGTTTCAGAGCTAAAGGAGAAGAGGAAGTTTTGTAAAACCGAAGTGGGAGTTCTTACAGAGATTCCAGGAACCTCCTTGCCTCAAGGCTGTCTTTCTTGAAATTATCACCTGTATCATCCCTCAGTTGCAACCCAAGACCTCCTGAATTGGGCCCCACCCACCCACCCAAAGATGGAACTTGGGAATCTGCAAGCTTCATAAGTGGTTCTTCTTATGTCCCCCTAGAAATGGGAACGTCTGTGCTCTGGGGTTCCAGCTACGATCTCCAGGGGTCCCTCAATGTGTGTATAAAGTGTGATATTTGTACATGTGCACTTCTCTTTTATACTGCTAATGGCACATACATGTTGGGGAGCAAATTGACCACAGCAAGCAAACATAAAATATATTCTCGTTACAACCCGGCAAGTCCATGTTTAAATAAATACCAACTCTTGAACATACTGAAGGACATTCTGAACATTCATTGGGGTCTTTCTTTTTAAAGAGAGAGAGGACAATGAGAGAAAGAGAGAGAGAGAGAGAGAGAGAAAGAGAATCAATTTTATTTAGTTTTTCATTTGGCTTTCATTGCTCTGAGACATCCTTGTGTATGTGGTGCTGGGGTTCGAACCCACATTCTTGCGCATGCCAAGAAAGCACCATAATCCCTGAGCCATTGCTCCAGCCCTGAGCTAATTCTTTTTTTTTTTTTTTTTTCAGGGATGGGGACCAAACTCGGGGCCTTGCATGTGCTAGGTAAGTGCTCTGTCGCTGAGCTAAATCCCCAACTCCTCGCTAGTTCTTATTATTGCAAAAGATTGGGAACATCCTAAATGTTCACCAATGGGAACAAACAAAATAATAAATCACTATCAAGTAATTACAAGGAATAATCTAACTCTACATGTTAATAACAAATAATAACAGATAATGCGCACTGTTTACTGGTGCTGTTTAAGGGCTTTGCTTATATTGACAATAAAGCTGAACCTCAGAGCTCAATTTGGAGGGCTGGAACTGGGCTCAGTAGTACAGCACTTGCCTAGCATGTGTGAGGCCCTGGGTTTGACCCTCAACCTGTAAAAGAACACCATCAGAAATAATCCTTACATGGCTTATAGATACCTATTCCAAACAAGATTTCACAAATAATCACAAAACTATCTATAAGGGTAATCTAGGGTGGAGGAGGATTTGAAGAGTGGGGACATTTTAGTCTACTTTAGCTTTATCGGATATGTGCTGTTTGCAAGATCTGAAATCAACAAATGCTTGCAGGGCACTCACAGAACCAGTTGGCAAGGCGTGATAGTGACAGTATGGAATGCACGAATTGGCAGGGGCGGGATGGGCAAGGACTGGGTAAGAGGACTAATTTAAGGCAGAAAGGCTCACATAGGAGAAGTTAGAGGGACCTGAGAGCTGTGCTGTCTGGGAGCACCTAGAGAGGCAATCCCCTGAGGAAGAATGTTGGCTTGAGGGCCCACAGGTGGAGAATCAAGAGAGGCACCCGCATACACAGGTGACGGCCCAAGTCCACCATGACCTCAGGACAGCAGCGAATCCTTTCCTTAGAGGAACTGGGAAGGCACTTCGGGCTCTTGCAGGATATCGGGAAGTCTCATTTGGTTAAAGAATAGAATGACAAGCTGTTTAGCTATAAATGACAGAAGAAATGACCAGCTGAACTGCTCTTAATTCTGACGAGCAAAGAGAAATTATGTTAGGCAGTGCAAGTTAGCAAAGTTTGGGGGGAAGCCATGTTGTCCTTTCAGAATTCATGATATCCAAGGAAGAAAGGAGTCAGCATTGTCTGATTAAAATTTTCCCAAGATGGGGCTGGAGCCGTGGCTCAGTGGTTACCGTGCTTGCCTGGCAGGCACTGTAAGATGTGTGTCTTTTCTGTCAAACTTGAAAGATTGTGATGTATACCCACTACCTCCGTTATAGATCCCTCATCTGTGTCGGCCCACCTCTGTCCAAGGACCCCTTCTGGTACCCACCCATCCTCTTCCGGTGAACTTTGCTGACTCACTCTGACCCTTACCACGTGTGTGGTGACTCCCACCCCCTCTCCCTCTCAGTCCCTGCCTACTTCCTCTTTGCACCCGCCTCCACCTAATCACAGCCAATAGCGCAGACTGTGCACCTGAGCTCCTCCAATTAGAGTGAAGGGCACTATCTTGGCAGGTTGGAATTAAAAACCCCTCATTTCCTTGCTGGCTGCGCATTCTTTCACCATTGGTCACAGTAAATTTTCTGCCTTGCTCACCCACACCCAACCAGGTGTTTGATTTCATTTATAACAGCGGTTACAGCACTTGCCTGGCATGTGGGTGTACATGGGTTCAAACCCCAACACTCAAGTACACAACTAAGTGTCTGAGCAACGAAAGCCGTGTGCAAAACTCAGTAAAAAAAAAAAACCTCTCTTTTTCTCTCTCACTGTCTTCCTCTCTTTAAAAAAAAATGATTTTTCCTAAGGGAAAATTCAAATTATGCAATGTTTTTAGATTAAGCAATTATTCCCCCCAGTGCTGGGTATGGAACCCAGGGCCTTGCACCACATACTAGGCAAATGCTCTGCTGCTCAGCTACATTCCCAGCCCCCAAATATCCATTTTGATTTAACTAAAGCAAGTGTCTTTCCTTCCTGCCTCCTCCCCACCACTCCCTGGGGGAAAAACAGGGTTGGAAAAAAAATAGTTAGGGCTATTCTAAGAATTCTCCTTGCAACCAGATTTCAGATTTAGAGTGCTCATCTCTTACTTATCTGTCCTCTGCCTATAGGATTAAGTGTGACTTACAAGGGCTGGAGTGGTGGCTTAGCAGTTGCGGCGCTTGCCTGGCATGCACGAGGAGGCGGGTTTGAACCCCAGCACCACGTACACAACAAAGGGTCAGAGCAATGAAAGGCAATGAAAAACTAAATAAAATTGATTCTATTTCTCTCTCTCTCTCTCTTTCACTGTCCCTCTTTCTTAACAACAACAACAAAAAAGTGTGATCTCCACACTTGGTCCCAATTTCCCAGTTTCCTTCAAGTCCAGCTGCCCTATCCCCACACATCTCCATGGACTCCTCGTCTTTGATTTTTGTGATGCTAACTATTGCACATGCTGGTTTTGTTTTGCCTGAAATGACTTCTCTCCAACCCTGCTTTGCCTGGAAAAGCCCTATCATACATCAAGACAGAGTTCTTCTGCCAGGATTCCCTTGGAATAGCAGCTGCATGGTAGCCTACGTTCTCAGCCAGTCACTCATGCACGAATCCTCATGGAGGTCTTCAATGCTCTGCAGCCGAGGGCCACTGGGAACGTACCAATAATCAAACAAATTGGGTTCATTCCTCATCGATCCAGGAAGGCTATGCATCATAGGGACACTGTTACAGTAACAGTGTTAGGAAGAACCTATTGTAAGACTTGGGCTTTGTGAGGTGATGTGGGGAGGACCCAAGAAATAAAAAATTTGCCCTGGATTGGGTACCATCAGAAAGTAAGGCAAATGAGGGTTTTCATGGGTGGCACAGTAGCCTTGTTTTGTCTGTGCATAGGTAAAGTTATGCATTATGCTGCATCCTGGTTTTGTCTCATTTTATCACACTTCAGAGGAAGCTTGTCTGGGGTTGGTGTTCTGTGATGTAGTTCATGTCCAGTAGGGAAACAAAATGGTCTGACTGTGAGCGTCAGACCAGCTTGTAATACTGAGGTCCTGCTGTGGCTGTCTCCAAACGTCAAGGGTTGCTCTTGTCTTTCTCTGCATCTAGCCACTGTGCTGGGACACTGTTCCCATATCTCCTACACCACTGAGCAAGTTGCAGGATACAGGAGACAGTGCAGCCATGTTCTCCCATCCATTCCAACCCAGCAGCCTCGGGATGTGGGTGAGATGACTCACTTCCAGGTCCAGGTTGGGTCCTGATTTGTTTAGAACAACCAGCGACTTATTCAGGGATGGGCATTGCAGTTGGATTCCATGGAAACAGATAATGGGATTTGCATTCAGGAGGTTGGGTGGTGAGGTTCATAGGATCCATGTAAGCCTGATAGGGTAGAGGGAGAAACTGGCTTGCTGTGTAATTGATTGCAACAGAGTCCTCATGACTCCCTTTGGGAGCTCTGGAGATAGGATGACCCTTCAGAGGTGTCTAAATGGCAGCAGGGCCAGGTGCTTGTACTCATCTATCCACCCACCATCTGAGGCAGTTTCCTCTCAAACAGGGCAGAATCCACGGGTATGGCAGCTGCTTTTGGCCAGGACAATTCCTGGATGAACTCAGCTGTGAGGCCTCAGCAACTAACCCTCCAGAGTGTAGTAAGAGGGTCTCAATTCTGAAGACCTTCACTACTGGCTGACACAGGTACTACAGTGGATAAATAAGAATAGACTATTTTCTTGTTTGGTTGATAGTTGTACCATCTACAGGACAGAGTTTTGGTGCTAATTCTGTTGTCTTTAGTCTTTGAGTGCCGCTATAACAAAATAACTTAGACTGGGTAATTTATGAATAATAGAAATTTATTGTTCATAGTTCTGAAGGCTAGAAAGTCCAAGATCAAAACACTAGCAGATTTAGTGTCTGGTGAGGCCCTGTAACTTCTTGCTGAGTCCACACATAGTAGAAGGGTCAAGGGGGTTCCCTTTAACCTGGTTTGTAAGAATACTAATCTCATATACGAGGGTAGAGCCCCCATGACTTCATCACTTCCAAGAAGGTCCCACTTCTTAATGCCGTCATTGAATATTAGGTTCCAACACATGAATTTGGGGGAGGGTGACAACATGCAGACCATAGCACTGGCCAACAGGAGCACTTGGTAGGTGCTTTAGGAGATGGTGACTATTACTTATTCAATCATGTTGTTCAAGGCTAAGCCAATTGGGAGTTATATTCCTTAGGTACAGTGATTATTCTCCAGACCTGGATTTTTTTTTTTGATTGCCAGTGGAAGATAAGCTTGCTAGACAAATAGCAGGAAGGTATATAGTCCCAGGTGCTGGTTGCACCATCCGGACAAAAGTAGTATCCAGAGAATGGAAGAACTGAGGGAGCTGTGGCGAAATGAATGGCAGTTACAGCGCACTGGATCTAACCTGCATCAGGTGAGAGGGGATTGCTCACATCTCTTCTCAGTTCTGTCTTCAGTGACTTCATATTGGCAACATGAAATTGATCATAATGCAAGTATTGGGGCTGGAGCAGTTGTTCAGCGGTACTGCGCTTGCCTGGCATGCATGGGGACGTGGGTTTTAACCCCAGCACCACGTACACAACAAAATGTCACAGTAACCTAGGCCACATGAAAAACTAAATAAAATTGATTCTCTCTTTCTCTGTCTCTCTCTTAAAAAAAAAGTATTTACACCATGGAAATC
>PVKS010033271.1:0-21844 GCA_004027875.1 Aplodontia rufa
CCAAGTAACTTTATTCTCCAATTCAGTGATAGGTAAAGAGATCAAAACAATGTAGATAACATTTCAATAATATAAATATCAAAGAGCTCTTCAAGTTTTTAGTGTACTTGGTTAAGTGAGAGAGAACAGTTTCCATGGGTATTGGGTTAAACATATTAGATTTGTTGAAAAACTGAATCACTTTAAATATTTATACAGTTTGTACCTGTTCTTAAAGCGTCTCATTTCACTCTTAGTAACCCCTGTCATTACGGTAGACTTTTAGGACTTAACCTGATTCTGGTCTCCCTGCCTGTCCCCTTTCTATTAGTCTTAGAACTCATTTTCTACTATTCTTTCCCTTGCTCACTATGCTCTAGGACACTAATCTTCTTACTGTTTTATTACATGTTTATTAAAAGTGTGTGTGCACATCCAAGAAGATTCAACTTGCGCTCAGACTCATTGGGACCAATGAGAAAGTAGAGGGAAGAGCTTCAAGACTGAGAGAGTGACTCTGGAGGCAGGATACGCTTGGATTCCAGCTCTGCCAGATTCGGCCTGTGTGACTTTGGGTAAGTTATTGAACCTCTCTGTGTGAAGGCTTATGCACTATAAAATGCAGTTTAATAACACAGCAACCTCACGGTACTGTCTTAATATGCTAACAGATACTTAAACTGCTGGGCACATGGCATTACCTATTATCACCTCATGCCTAAAACAGTGTGTGCCATATCCTGACACCCAATAAATATTTTAAATCTTATTAAATAAATGATCAAAAGAAGAAAAACAGGAAAAAATCCAGAGGAAAGACTGTCACCTTTGCTGAATGTGATGGCTGTACTGTGTAGGAAGAGGAATCAGGCTCAGACAGAATATTCTGGCTGGTATTTTTAATCTATATTACCTTGTTACAGTATTTTATTCAGAAGGAATTAGGTACCCTCCACACAGCATGGCTTGAGAGGGAGGGAGTAGGAAATCTTCACTTTCTCCCTCATCTCCTAAAACCTGTGGGTCTTTCGAAGTCAGTGGTTGGCCCTCAGCAGTGAACGTGCATGCCTACAACTACACATACTACCCAGTTTTAAAAATGTGTTTTTTAAAACAATTTTTAAGTGTTGATGCTGTTTAAAGGGATATTTTTCTATTGTCATGTTACATTCAATATTACTTGAGGGGACTGAGGAGTGACTCAGTGAGAGGGTCTTGCCTAGCATTGACAAAGTCTTGGATATGATCTACCGCATGGAAAAAATATATATATACACACACTCATACATGCTTATAAGTATACACACATGTATATATATATATATATAAAAATATACACACACATACATGCTTATATGTATGCACACATGTACATGTGTGTACATATATACACACACACACATACATATTGAAAATATGGCAGATAAAAATCCACAGAAGACTAAGATTCTTTTTTAAGTTTTATAATTTTAGTTCAGTACAACTGAGACTAGATAAGTGCATTTAGTAATAAATAGGAATTTTTTCTTTAGAAAACAAACTGCCTCAAAAAAACTATGAGTACTTCATTTCCTGAAGTAAGTGTGTTGAAGTTTTCAAACCAACAACTTTTCTTCAGTGATTTTTTCCCTTTATTATTCACCTCCAAACTCAGTGTGAAATAAACTAGGGTGGGGGAACCCTGAGAGAGTAGAAGAATCAGAGACTGTGAAATAATATTTTCATGATAAGAGGAAAATAAGTAAACTGCCATGCCTGACCCAGACCATCCCACCTTTGATACCCACATATTTCTGTTAACCGCTTTTTCTTTCTTCTGGCATTTTTTTCTTAGCTTATGGACATAAATATATATTCCTGATTTTTTGTGTCAAACATGACACATGTTAAGAAGGAAGAGTAATATTTTATTTAATTTTTTTTTTTTGGTATTGGGGATTGAATACAAGGGCACTTTACTACTGAGCTACATCTACAGTTCATTCTTTTAAATTTTGGACACGGTCTTGCTAAGTTGCTGAGGCTGGCCTCAAACTTGTGATGCTGCTGCCTCAACCTCCCGAGTCACTGGGAATATAGGTGTGCACCACCACGCCCAGCAAGAAAGAAGAGCTATATTTTACAGTAGATAAAATAAATGTGATATGAAAAGGTAATGAAGTCAAGCATCTTAAGAAAATGTTCATATAAATGAGATTAATCTGAAGTTGTATTTTTGATAACACAAAACACTGATTTTCTTACTTGTATTTGAACTGTGGCATTATATGAAATTATTCCGTATGTTTTTTTTGAGAGAGAAAGACAGTGAGAAAGAGAAAATCAATTTTTATTGAGTTTTTCACATGGCTTTCGTTGCTCTGACACTTAGGTGTGTACGTGGGTGCTGGGGTTTGAACCCGTGTACTTGTGCATGCCGGGCAAGCACCGTAACCACTGACCCACTGCTCTGGCCCCCTTTTTTCTTTTTAAAAGAATTATTTTGTCAAAGAGAGTGATAGAGAATATGCAAGCATGCAAGAAAACACATGCATAACTACACACACCGTAAGGAATTTGGTGAGTGAGTAGTAACAGAATGAGTCTTAATTTATTATTTTTCACAAATCGTGCTAAAGAAAGTTAAATCATTGACCAGTACACACACACACACACACTTTTTTTTTTTTTTTTAGTCACAAAACCTAAGAAAGGTATACCATTTCTTCACTCTGCCTTGGGAGGACAGCTCTGTAGTATTAAGGCTCAACAGTGTTAATGCAGGAGTCACTGATGTGCAGCTAACAAAGTACTTGGGCCATTAAAGACTTAAGTGTTGGGGGCTGGAGCGGTGACTTGGCGGTTGTGGTGCTTGCTAGGCATGGACAAGTACACGGGTTCAAATCCCAGCACCCATGTACACAACTAAGTGTTGGAGCAACAAAAGTCATGTGAAAAACTCAATAAAAATTGGTTCTCTCTGTCTCTCTCTCACTGTCCTTCTCTCTTAAAAAAAAAAAAAAAAGACTTAAGTGTCTGAGATACCATAGCCAGAGACTGGTGTCCCTTGCATAAATTACACTTGAAATACTGTGTATAGAAGACCTGATTCAAGGTGCTTTTCCTCCTATGCAGCCGTAGTGGCTTCCATGCTGGAGTCACTAACTGGCACACTGAACAGACAGATTCTCTTTGCCTGGCAAAGGGAGAGAGGATGTACCTTTGTCTGGGCATCCACATGCGCCCCCTGGTTTACAAGGACCTCAGCCACATTCACTCTGTCTTCTTGAGCAGCCAAATGGAGTGGGGTGAGACCGTTCTGCAAAAGAATCGAAATGCAGTCATTTCGCAGGAATGAATGCAGTACACGTGGCCATGTTTGGGAAATAGCTCGTCAGTTCTAGAATAGCAAGCCTACAGATCCTGTGCTCAAAAACATCTAGAGAGTAAGTTTGTAGATGATGCTCCCTGTGCCCTATGGCAGTGGTGCCGTCTGCAGGCTCCGTGAAAGCGTCCAGGCACCCAAAGTGGGCGAGTGAAGGAAAATCAGTGCGCTCATCACTCCCTCAGGACTCATCACAACTTCCCCACATTTTCTTCATCCATCCCCCCTTTTCTTCTCATCCACTTCTTTATGGCAGTATTTTAAAGCAAATATTCCATTTTCCTCTATATACTTCAGTCTTCATCTCCAAATTTTAGAGACTTTTTAAAAACAAATGTACGCAGGAGTTTTAATACATTACCAATATTTAAAAATTATTAAAATAGTATCTGTTTACAAAGTAAATACTGACATATGAGGATAATATTTCTTCTGTGTTAACACCCAATGCCTGATGAGTATTTTCAGTTTGCAAGATCACCTGGGAAATGTGATGTAAATGCTAGAGCATGAGGATTTCCAGGTCACTTAGACAGTGTATGAGTTTAATGAGATTGGGTATTTAAAACTCACCTTACCAGAAAATCTGCCAATTACACAGTTGTATCAATGGCCAAGAAAAAAATTGCTAAGACTGTACTCCGGTTTAAAAACAAACCTCTATAATTGTAAAGGCTTTTTTTCATCAATATTTGAGAGAAATTAAGTTGATATAAGTGCTTTCAGATTGTTTTCTTCCATACATTATAAGCACAGATGTTAATATCTTGAATCTGGGAGACCTTCTCTCTTCCCCTTCAGCATCTGTGCAATGAAAACATCAGCCTGACCCACCTGCCAGGGAAAAGGAGTGAATCCAAGGCAGCTTCCGGAAGGAGTGCAGAGCCCTCGAGGTGCACAGCATTACTTATTTAGAAGCTGCTATTCCATCAGAGGCATCACAGGCCTCAGAGTCATCTGCTTTTGACTTTTTAATGATGTTTATGGAACTCTGGAGGATGCTCACACAACCGAACAGAGGGGAAACAGGAAAGGAGGACCCATGCGCTCACTTGAAATCCAAGAAAAACACACGGCGGCCAAAATGGGCACCACCCAAACACTGACATAATCACTCAGCAACGTCCCCTGCCCTGCTCCAGTGCTGATATTATTTTCATCCATAACATTCTGTAAAAGTGGCATGGTCATCTATTCTAAGCGTTGGACTCTTCAAAACTCTGGATAGACTTTTCAGAGTGGTTCTCGGCCAAGACGAAGCAGCGTCCTCTGGGCGAACCTCCATTCTCCTGGGTGTTCGCGTTGCTCCCGTGGCTTGCCCTCCTGCTTTGGCCACGCAGCAGTTTCTCCCCCACATCACCAAATGGCCAGATTATGACATTCATGTGAACATGTACGTCCTCACTTTAAGAGCATCATAATTCTACATTTAAACTTTATTTTTTTTTTGTCTGTCTTTCTCAAACCACTGTGAGCTTGTGGACGCAAGGGTACCTTTCATCTTTGTATAACCAGTGTCCTGCATCTACCATTTCATCCAGCATTAGTTGATTAAATCAGAGGAACGATCAAACGTCTTTTGACAAAACACACGAAATAAATAAAAATTTATTTTCATCTTATTGGTTTTGATTAAAAATACTAATAAAAATTACATGAAGATTACGGCCATCCTGTTGCCATTCTGAAGTTACCTGTTACTCTTTTATAGGGTTTCTACTGCTGCTCTATTTCATTTTAAATAGAACACCAACTTAGAATAGCAACAACTGGGTTTAATATTCTTTTAGCTATATAAAAACATACAGCTATTTGTGGTATTCAAAGTCTAAATGGTAAATAGGAACATCAGCAGCAAACTAAATCAAATCCAATGCTGGCACGTCAGCTGTAACTTGGGGTTCAATATCTCTTTTCCTTAAAACTACCGGGGAGTGCTGGTTACTAGTAAGGAAGAAAATAAGTACAAACAATAAATGGACTTTAGTATAAATTTTCATTAAACAAAAGCTTTCTTTTAATGGTTATTTTCTAGCAATGAAATAAAGCCTAGTATTAGGTGGGACAGGTAAGGGTGAGAAGAGGAGGGAATAGCAAATAACTGACCTTTAAAAAATTGGCCGCTCAGGAAAAGCTAGCAGAAGACTTGTCAGAGGGTTCTTCAGCCAATAATAAACTTGTAGTGCTTTTCTGCTTTCACACCAGGGAAGACTGAATACAGGCTGAACATCCTTAATGCAAAAATCCTACATGCTTCAAAATCCAAAATTCTTGGAGAGCTGACATGATGCCACGAGTGGAAAAGTCCACCCTGACTTTACGATAGCAAAAATGCAGGTACACAACACACAGTTGATTTGGCATCCATAAGGGAATACGCCTTGCAGCTGTGATACCCACACTTTTACCCAACCTTTGTTTCATTCACAAAATTATTTAAAACGTTCTATAAAATTGTCTATAAAGTATATATGAAAAACAACTGAATTCTGTGTTTACACTTGGGTCCCAAGATATCTCTTTATGTATGAGAAAATAATTTGAAATCTGAAACACCTCTGGTCCCAAGCATTTTGGATAAGGAAAGGCCAACTTTATACAGGAAATTACAACTGAAAAAAGGATGCAAAGATTTTCAAACACCTTCTTTCTGTATATACAATCTAGGAACCATGAAGTTCGTACAACGTGCTAGTAAGAAGCCAGCTGAGCTATTAAATCCTCCCGAGAAATATCTCTGCTTATATATCCTTTATTCAAGAAGGTCGCCAAAAATTTCCAGGTTTCTTTCATTTTCCCTGATCTGCTGCTACACGTCTTTTGGTCTTCCTAATTCCCTTGCCAGTTTCTAGTCTACTAAAGCAAGAGTGAAGAATCACTTCCCAAACCACCCCCAGTCTTTTCAGCCTAAAAACAATATATGACTTTAGGGTGAATTCAAGACTGGATAGGTATAGCACCAGCTGACTGAAGGGGTTTATTTTTTGAGTTATAAACCTGTCACATTTATTGAAATAGCTGTCATTGCTGGAGCACATTAAAAATGATAAGCTTGGGGTTGGTGACTCGGTGGTTACGGTGCTTGCCTGGCATGCACAAGTACACGGGTTCGAACTCCAGCAACCCACACACACAACTAAGTGTCAGAGCAACGAAAGCCACGTGAAAAACTCAAGAAAAATTGATTCTCTCCATCTCTGTCTCATTGTCCTTGTCCTTCTCTCTTTAAAAAAATGATAAGCTCACTTTATTATATCTGTGTGTTGACCGAAGGATTTAAAAGGAAATAGTCATACTAGTTTGGTATGAAACCAAACAAATGGTTACTTTTAAACTGATTCTGAAGATGCTAGATCATTTCTGGCAGAATTAATTAAATAGAATATTTTGGGCTTTCAGGAAAAAAATATACTAGTAAATGACAGAATGTACTTTAATTTGAGAAAGGCAAATACTTTTTGTCATTAAGACAAGTTAAATCTTACAGCAAAATATTGTAAGACTGGTCTATGAACTGCTATATAAACCTTAGAAAATCCAAAAGCTGAAACTAATCCTAATTTTAATAAATCTGAAATTAGTTTGTGAATCCCATTATGTTGAGACGTGTATTCCTAAAAGGAATATCTCAAAAAAGATGTGAGAAAATCAAAATCACTGCATTAGGAAAAAAATTAAAGAATGTGATCACTCAATAATCAAAAAATCAAAAAGGATTTTTAAGATGCTAAAAAAAGTTTTTTCTAGTTTCCTGTGTATGATGTTTGGCTTACAGGATTTGTTAAATTAAAATGTTGCACAATTCGGATTAGCACAGAGTAGTCTTTTTCCAAAACGGTACAAGTTCCAAAATGGAGATTAACATTTTTCTTTTTAAAAGATGCTCAATACAATAACCAAACTATGCAATCAGACAATTTGTAAACAAACACTAGATTTGCAAGCTAAGGACTTCCTATGTATTCACTAAAATAGCTACTCTAAATTTGTTATTAAAATGAACTTCCTCAGGACAGCAATATTTCCAATTTCTCTTCCTAATTTAAGACTTAAAACTGGAACAAGCAAGGAACAAAAGCCCAAAGAATTCTTGTGGAATAAAGCAACAAGCTACAATTTGCAATTCCTTATTTGCGATGTTCTGATGAAGTAATGTTGCTTCTAGAATCAGCAGAACAAAAACCCTTCATGTATCTACAGAAGCATCCTGGACCTTATTTTTATGGTTCTTTGTATTGTAGAGCCACATATATACATACTGTGATTGTTTGAATTGTTTCTTTTCTACTTCATTATTTAAATAGATTGTTTTCAAGTTTTTGCTATGATAAATAACACTTCAGTGAACATCTTGGTGCAATATTACACTTCACACATTCTACTTGATCCATATTTTCCATAGATGTTTAGAATCTTTTCTGAGGGGTGAAATTCTGTATTATGTGCTTTGCAGAGCAAGAAAAGAGTTACCTTATTGCTCAGGTTCACATTGGCATTTCTACTGAGAAGCAGCGATACCATGTCCACGTGCCCTTCCTGAGCCGCGAGATGGACAGAAGCAATTCCTTGCCGGGTAACCGCATTGGCATCAGCACCGTACTCCAGCAGAGTTGTCGCTATGTCCATCTGGTTCTTTTTGGCAGCGATGTGCAGTGGCGTATAACCATTCTGTCAACACGAATCACTTGGTCACATTCCCAGTAAAGAGATAAAAATGTGTGTGGTGCATTTTCAAATTAACACACTTCTCTTTCTAATGGTTTTGATTGCTTAAAAAAATCACAATAAGCAAATGCTGGTAAATCAAGTGGTGTCAGTAATATACTGCCCTCACATCTGCTATGTTCCTAAGATGAGAAAATGTTACAGTTTATTATAAGGCGGCTAGAGTACTTTCGATTTTGCAAAAGAAATAGATTTTCCTCTTACAGGTAGTTATGTTAGTAGGTGCTCAATACTTACTTACTTTATTCATTTATTTGGTTTTAGAGATTGAACCCAGGGATGTTCTACCACTGAGCTACATCCCAGCTCTTTTTATTTAGAGATAGGATTTCTTCTCTCACTAAGTTTCTGAAGCTGGCCTCAAGTTTGTGATCCTCCTGCCTCAGCCTCCCAAGTAGCTGGGATGGCTGGTATACACCACTGTTTCCAGCTTCCTGGCTATAATCACAGTACTGGGAACATTTATAGTGACACTCTGCTTATGTTTCTGTCTCCGCTTTCTAAAGTGTAAATCTGTCAAGGACACATTGTTTTGTACCTGTCTTTGTGCTTCTAGTGACCCACAATCACTGGTACATATTGATTAAATGAAGAAAGGAATCTTTAGAATTTGAAACAAGTGTACAAGATCTTTCAGAACACTGTGGTATCCTCTAGGCTGAGCCGTGATACTCGGCTATAGACAACCACATTCCTTTGATAAATTGTTAGCTGTGCATCAGGATCCTTTAGAGTCCCCTGACCTGAGAAAGCTCTGGGGCACTTTTGCCCTGATTCACAGTCATTTAAGGGAAACGCAAGATTACATTTCAATATGGATTTCAATCTGACCACATAAAATGGGCATGGAAAATGGAAATGTTACCTCTACACTCTTCTGAAAAAAGCCTCTGTCAAGCTGGATAAGCCCATGTAGAAGTACATTTTACATCCCTATTTTTAGTCTGACCTCTTGCCATCTGGAAACCCAGCTGCCCTGGGAAGCATTTGGGCCTCTGCTTAGACACACCCTTCAGAGACCAGAGCCTGCCGAGTCCAATGCAGAGATTTGGAGTGAAGCCAACACCACAGTGAGTAATAGGAGGGGTGAGCTGTTTCACCATCCTCCACAACACAGAAAATTTACAAAGCAACACTGAAATAGAAAACAGGATTAGTCAATATGTCTAACACGAATTAGAGAGGCAAAGGCAAGGTCAAATCAGAATTTAGCTTCTTATCTTGTATCTTATCTCTTTTTGCTTTTACCACCAATATAACTTCAGATTATTCACTTTTCAACTCCCGACCAAGGAAAGGCAGTTCCATATCCTCTCAGACACGACAATCTTCTTGATTACCAAAACCCCCCAGGACCTAAGAAATACTAAGAGACATTCTGGTATCACTGTAATGCATGCCAATTCCAGACAAGTCCCTTATTATTGCTTAGGAATTTATTCTGAGTTCCTTACCTGAGACACAAAGGAAAGTATAGAACAAGGGAAAAATGATTTGGGATATTATTTTAAAATGGAAAATTAATCTTAGATTATTTTGAGATCTATGAAAATTCTTCTAAATTTTCTAAGTTTTATTTTATGGAAAGTAAAATGGTTTTTCACTTGTCACACTAAAGGACGAAGATGAATTAATTGGATAAATAAAATAGGAAGAGATTCAATTACAAAATAATCTTAGTCTCTAATTCTTCATGTAGAAGACAAAAGGCTCCTCATGTGTACCTTTAATCTCACATTGAAAATAAGAACAAATGTAATTTTAAGTTATTAAAAGTAATATATAGTATTTATCATAATTTATTTTTCAAGAGCATTCATAAACATACTGATCTATATCAACAGACATGTTTCACATTTTATCTAATAGGAATCTGAATAAGAAATTAAAGATCACTATCTCTTTCACAATAAGTGTACAGGCTATGCCTGAATTCAAGCCAATATTCTTTCCAGCACTGTGCTGGAACTGAGGAAATAGAAGTGGTTAAATGGATTACAGTAGCCCATCTACTGTTTCAATTACCCAAAATCACATCATGTTTCTGGAACATATGGGAGGAAGAAAATACACTGACGATTTTAAAGAAGAGAAGAAAAGGTAAGAAGGTCACAAGCGCATGCTCTAAAAGACAAAGGATGTGATATGAGAAAAGCTGACACTCAGGTGACACCCATATGGCAATCATGCTCTACTGGGGCTCTGTCCCTCACTTCTCATCACTGCCAGAAATCAGTAATGCCTAACCTTCCCTCGAGTAAAGACTGCTTAGCATCTTTTCATTCTCCCTCCTTCTTTAGTGAAGGAACCTCTTGCAGGGTGCCCAGATGGAAAAACTGCATTTCCCAGCATCCCTTGCAAACAAAAGTGACCGATGAGATGAAAGAGCCAGGTGGGTGGAGCTTCTGGGAAAAGCCTGCTGTGCGGGCTTCCCTTCTGCATGCACTCCAGCCACCTCTGGGGGAAAGGACCCCAAACGAAACCAAACAAACACGACACACTTGCCTGAACAAACCATTAAACCAATATCAACAACTGCCTTGCCTGCTTCCTGACTGTTTATGACATGGGAACAATGGAGCCTCATCAGTTTAAAATACTGGAGTCGGTTCTTGTTGTTTTCCTAGTAGATGAAGCCAATCCCTAACTGATAAGACCACCTTTGCTCAGGATCAAAGTCTAGATAAAGTCCTCGAGTAGTATTACTGCTCCAGAAGATGGGGATGGTTGGACATGTGCCAGAAACGGCATTAGGTTAGGAGAAAGAAAAATTCAATGTCCCATTAAAAGGCCCATGTTTAATTGACTGTAAGATGTGCCTGAGGCTAATGGGATATTATGAGTTATTTAAACAACCTTTTCAACTCTTTGTCGAAAGACATTTTGCAAATATGGAACCATGAATCTAAATCTTATTTGACAAATATATAATTGGAAATCAATTACAAATATACCAACTATTGACATGTTTAAGGGTTATTTGTGTCTAGAAAAATGGATTGGGTTCATTTGTTACACATATTATAACTTTTGTCAACTAAACTGCTTGGCACTAGTTGTGCCAAAAATGTTACTCCCATATGAGTAATATTTACTGATCATTTGCTGGTTGCCTACTTACAAAGCAATGAACTCACATGTTCGGGGACACTGAAATAAAATGGACAACCATTAAATTTTTTAAATTACAGTAGGTCTTGAGATGTGGCTCAGTGGTAGAGAGTTTGCCTATCATATGTAAGGCAACTCAAAAAAATTTTTTAATTATGGTAAGATATACATTAAATTTCACATTTAAAGCATTTTTAACTGTACAGATCAGGGGCAGTAAGTACTTTCATACTGTTTTCCTAACATCACCACTATCCATCTGCAGAATTTTTTCCATCTTTCTAAATTGAAACTCTGTATTCATTAAATACTAACTTTCCATTCCTCTCTCCATCTCTGACAACAACCATTCTACCACTGTTTCTAGAAGTGACTATTCTATGTACCCCATGAATAAAATCATTCAATATTTGTCCTTTTTTTTTTTTAAAGAGAGAGGGACAGTGAGCGAGAGAGAATCAATTTCATTTAGTTTTTCCTGTGGCTTTCCTTGCTCTGACACTTCGTTGTGTACGGGGTGCTGGGGTTCAAATCACATCCTTGTTCATGCCAGGCAAGCGCTGTAACCACTGAACTAGCACTCCAGCCCCCAATATTTGTCCTTATATGACTGGTTTGTATCAGTTAACATAATTTCTTCAGAGTTCATCCAGCAGCAGCATGTTTCAGAATTTCCTTTCTTTTTAATACTGAACAATTTCCATCATGTGTATGTGCATATACACACACAGCCCACATTTTTCTTTACTCATTCAACCACTGATGGATTCTTTAGCTATTTCCACCTCTTGGCTATTATGAATAGTGTTGTTATGTGTGTTTTTTTATTTTCAAGATAAAATTTTATTAAGGCATTGCATGGCTTGATAAACATTTTTCATAACAGACCAAATGTTTGCCAAGGTCATAAATTATGGAAGGAGTAGTCACATTTAGATGAAAAGGTTGGGATGGTTGATACTGAAATGATTTCAATGGGTGTAGTTCTGGAAAGGATAGGGCAGGAAATGATTTAAGAATGCAGGGAAAAGGTTCTGAGGGGAAACACTCATCAAAGACAACATCCTCTTTAAATGGAGAATGTCCCTAGAACTCTCTCTCTTATAGTATGTAAAGTAACCTAGAACAGCCCAAGTTAGTTACCTGTGTATACACTGAGTTGATGTAAACATTAGATTTAAAGGCGAGTACAGAAGGTACCTCAGAATGAAATAGTGAAGCAAAGAGGTAAAAATATTAGGAACACAAAGGGGTCTTTGAACCAACAGGATGTTGTGAAAGAATTGGACAACAGTTAAATTGTGGCTTGTGGGAGAAGAGGAGAGGAAGGGGAGGTTTGGGGGAATGAAACTGACCAAATTATGTTATGTGCATGTATAAATATGTAACAACGAATCCCATTATTATTTATAATTATAATGCACCAATAAAAAGTTATAAAAATTAAAGGTAAATTATGATTTGTATTATTTCAGTTTTCTCTGATCATAATCATCTACTAAATAGGGAATATATTAATCTAATAGTGTTCTATTAATTCATCTTTTAATCAACTCTGCTTCATGATTTGCCACTCAAATCAGAATACCAGAGTAATAAAATGACTATATATGCTATATTCTTTTTTCTCAGAAATATAAAATGTCTACTCTCCAAAATGCCCTAACAAAAGAATAAAGATTCCCTCTAATGATAATAAAAGCCTTCCAAGCTATTTTGTGAAACAAAAATAAAATTCAATAGCAATGTATTACGGCCAGAAAGACAATGAATGCATTTTATAATTTTGACAAATTGCAACTTTCTTACTGTGTAACCCCAGGCTGCGCTTATGGTTTGAATCTGGCTAAAGAGAACTCCAAATCCTTCACTTCCCCAGCCTTCAGAATATCCTGGATTTTCAAGGGAAATAAATTGACAAGTAAATATTTATTGAGCATCTACCACATTAGTTGACTAAATAGCCAAAGGCACAGATTTCTTAGGAGCTTCTGTTTCTGTGATTTTTAGTGATCTCCAAATGAGGAAGGTGCTATGGTTAGTGCAGAAGTTGATGTACACACAGACAGACATTGCCCATCATCCTCTTCATGGTGTGAGTTACAGGTACCTTTGCAGCTGCATGAGGTGAGGCTCCTTGGTCCAAAAGCAGAAGGGCCACTTTCTGATTATCATAATGTGCAGCTACATGCAGTGGAGTTAGTCCGCTCTGAAAACACGTGCAGAAACAACAACCACGGTCAAAGGGGTCTTAATATGAGAGTCAAGGTCTAGATATAGGAAACAGGATTAAAATGCCTTCTACACAGAGCACAGTTTACGTTCCAGTTCCATTATATTTGGACCAAGCATTCAGCTCCTGTTTCCCAAGTGTCCTTTATCTTTTAATATGGTTTAATTATCATTTAGGTAGCTGTTGGAGACTATTAGCAAGTGCTTTTGCTTTTTATAAATTATCAGTTGAAGTGACTAATGATCTCATACCTTCCCAGCAGCATCTGGAGATGCACTTTTCTGTAGCAGGAGATTGGCTACTTCAAGTTTCCCGTACTTTGCTGCCACGTGAAGAGGAGTAAATCCTTTCTGAAAAAGGAAAACGAAAAATAAGGAATAACAGAAATGACATAGGCTATTGCTTTTTTGTAGCTGGAAAATTATTCTAATGATGATGACTAGCTAAGTTTATATATAGGGACCAAGACTAGTAGATAAGTCCCCTTGCCATCAGGGAGAATCAGAACATACCCAGCGAGAGAAACTTTCTTCCTCCGCTGACTGAGTCACAACATGCCACTAATTTTGGAACTAATAAGTTATCTTATTAGGATGAAGGTGGAGAGCTTAATCTGGAATTATTCAAGGGTTATTTTGGGGGTTTTATATTGTGGGAAGAATAGGTTTCAGGGACCCAGATCCAAGTTGGAGGTTTGAGAAACTCTAGCATAAGACTGTACCTCTTGAAATCTCACATCACCTGATTGGAGACTTTATCTCTTTCCCTATGAATACATATAATGTCCTTATGCATGCTCCACGCTTTAGGAGTAGGAATTGGAAATTCTCATACATTTGCCACTATAGATGAATGAGCAACAACACATGCAAGAAATGGATGCTCATAATTTGTGTTTTCTCTCCCAGGCTTCCACCTAGCTATCAATCAGCCAGCTAGCATTCACAAGTAGGGACAGTCCTGAGCATGCATCAGGAATTGGAGGGTCATTAACATGTATGACCTCATTAGACTGCAGTAAGCTAGAGCCAAGGAGCAGTAGAAGGGAATCTCAAACCCATAGCCCATTATTCTTATTGACATTTGAATGAGAATCAAGAGCTTGCATCTCAATTCTACCTAAGAGGCCAAAGAATTATGGGAAATAAAGTTTGAAGCAGTTATCATTTATTCAGATGGTTTTCTAAGTATTTTGTAATTATCTTCTATATTGATTATGCATTAAATCTTCTTATCTACATCAAAATAAGAACTGCAGCACCAATTACAAATTTTCTTAGCATATGCCATAGACCAATTCATCTTGCTATTACACTTGCTAGATTTATGTAGTTTCACAAGAAAAATATGCTCCAAATTTTGTGTTCCATACATATAGAGCAACTGTGAGCCCGGCTATTACTCTAAGATATCAGAGTTCAGTTAAAAAAATTGAATCATAAATCAAATGTAACAACAACAATTATGATAAAGAGAACAGAAACAATAAATAAAAACAAAAAAATACCTCTTGATTTGAAAGTTTTATAAAAGCATCCATCAACTGAGCTTTGATAATTTGGTTTCTGTACTTGGCCTCAGTAAGAGAATTTGGTAGCTATGTTTTCAAACTACCATTTAAGTTTATCAAATAACTTACAAGAAATCCACAATTGTAGTTATCAGTAAGGTTTCATGAGGAGCTGGAGCAGTGGCTCAGAGGTTATGATGTTTGCCTGGCATGAATGAGGATGTGGGTTTGAACCCCATCACTACAAACCCAACAAAGTATCAGAGCAATTGAAGGCATATGAAAAACTAAAAAAGCTATTCTCTCTTTCTCACTGTCCTTCTCTCTCAAAAAAAAAAAAAAAAAAGATTTCATGACATGGTGATATACAGAGAAACTCAAGACCAAAATAAAAACATTTCCCAAATATAAAGAACTACCTTCAGGTACACCAGGGGTTTGCTGGCCATGCTAATGATTCCCCTGGGATCTCAAGCACAGATGGTGCAGCTTTCTACCTGTCACATGCAGGAAGCTTTAAGGATATATTTTGGGGCACCAAAATATATACCTTTATATATACCAAAATATATACATTATGAAACAGGATTCTGAGATTTGCTTTCATACCTTTGTTGTTATAGATAAAGATGCTCCATGTTCCAGAAGGAATGCGGCTACATCCTCATGCCCCTCTCGGGCTGAAAGGTGCAAGGGGGTGTACCCAGAGGTTGTGGCTGCATTCGGAGATGCTCCTTGTTGCAACAGCTGTTGAACTATGTCTGCCTTCCCCAGTCGGGCTGAAATGTGGAGTGGGGTTTGGTCATCCTAAACAGCAAGGCAGAAATGCAAGGCTGATGAACTCAGTAAACAATGGGCCATTATGAAAAATGCAGGGAACATTAGCTGCTTGACAGTGGAGGTACATTAAACTCTCTGATTCACTGCTAAAAGGAATCTCATTTATCTTTTTCGATAACATTTAGAAATGTAGGGATGGTAGATCTAAGTTCCTCAAATATCCTCAGAGTGATCTATTAATATGAAAAATGAAAGGTGAGTCTAGCTATAGATTATCCATACTTCCATGTGCCATAGAGTATCAATTTTTAATTTCTAGTGACTCTTTTATTGGGACCTAAGAGAATGGATTATAGTAAAACACACATCTAAGAGGGTTAGTCTATCTGCACCAGCTGTTATGCACTCATGTGGAATGAATTATTTTATTGGTGCCTGCCTTCTCATTGCTAAAAACAAAGGGAGAAGAGGGGAGTATCAGGCTATGCTGGTGTCCAGGGCAAAGGTTACCAGCCAGGAGGGATGATGGGGACTGATAACCTGTTTATCAAGCTGTGCCTCCTGGTGCACATGTGCCCAGAATGGAGGGCCACCTTATTACAGTTCACCCAAAGGCATGAGGTCCTTACCAAGTGCTTTCTTTACCCTTAGGGCCTTATCCCCAAGTGGGAGGGGCACATCTCCGAATCTGCCCAAAGATGCATTGTGACAGTCCTCCAAAGACAAATTCCCTATTGAAATGTGGTAAAAGTTTAGGTAAAGAGTTTAAGCCAGGAAGGTAGAGAGACTAGACTATAGGCCACTGATTTAGCTGAGGGTCAAGGTCAAAGTGGTTATGTAACCAGCAGGATGCATAAGCAGAGTTAAAGGAGATGCCCTAAACAACAAGAGAAAAATTGAAAACAGTAAAAGACAAGCACCAAAGAAAAACGCTTCCTTCTATTACTGCCTTTACAATCATTAAACATTTGCTGAGCTCCTACTGTTTCCCAGGCTCTGCTTGAAGTACTCGACCTACATTAATTCCTAAATCTTCACAATGATCCTATGCATTGCAACTATTGTTACTCCCATTTTCTACACGAGGACTCTAGATGAGGAAATGTGGCACGGGAAAGTCAATTAACTTGTTCCATGTTACAAAGTTACTAAATCGCGGAGGAAGACAGAACCCCAAGCAGTCTAGTTGAAAACAGGCCCTTCACTATGACACATCTACCTCCTTAATGAAATAATAAGCATGAATTCTATTTAATTTCAGCTCGTGAATACACTCATTCTCTAGATATGTAATTAACCAGCTCCTGAATATGAGGCTTCTTATAATCTGTTGTAGATTATAGCTTCTCTTAGTCCTTCCATTTAACCAGTTTAGAGAAATAACCCAAATCCTCTAGATCAGGCATCAGCAAACTAAAGTGCAGGTGCCAAATCTAGCTAGCATATATTTTTTTTTTGTAAATAAAATTTTATTGGAACACAGTCGTGTCCACTCACATATGTCTGCCACTGCTTTCACAGTACAATGGCAGAGCTGTGGAGCTGTGATGGACAGTGTACCCTGCAACGCCTGAAATATTTACTATCAGGCTCTTCTCAGGAGAGCTTGCTGATCTGTTTCTAGACCATTCATGGGGTCCACCAACTGGCCCATGTTACTCTAGACACTCAAAGTTTGTTAGAACCTTTGCATTTACTGTGGATTTAATTTTAAAAAGACCCTGTGGTTGGTTTCCACACCAATACACATGTACTAATTACTTTACTAGGTGGTCCTATACTTGTATTACTGTCATTATATAATTAAGCAATATGTAGTAGGTAAAATATGAGGAAAAGCTTAATTTTTCCCTTGGAATAACTTTAGGGCTTTGATAGAAATTTAATGAAAATTTCTGGTTAAATTAGCTATGGGTAGGAGAGCTGAATACATGAGGGGAAAATTATAGAAATCTATACTCAAATTGCTTCACAAATGTCTCTGTTTTCTCTTGAAGTAATCTGAATCTGGAAACTATACAAATGGCAATAAAAGCATATTTACATATTATAGATAAAAATTAAATGGCTAAGCTTTTTATGTAGTTACAAGTCTTGACCTAAACTGTCATACTGATAATCAGACCAACTATCCATCCCAAAACTGGCAGAAAAGTGGGTTTATCTTGGAGGCTAAACACCAGGTAAACTAGGAAGTATCCAAAGTTAATCCCAACATACTTCTTCATGTAAAGTTAGGTCTCTGAAGTGGCTCTGATCTGGGTGTCAGGAATTATGGTTTCACAATTTATAGAGAAAAAAATAAAAACCTCCTTTTTCCTTTTGTTACGGTGCCATCTGACATACAAATCAATCAATAGTGTAACCATGCTTCGAAGTTGTGCTTATTCTAGAAGCTTTGCACATAAACCCTTCTCCATGGAGTGCAAAAGCTAAACCAAGTCTAGATCTGGTTCCTAATCTGTCAGGGACTAGCCAATGTGCTAAGGACAGTTTCTGGCATGATGCTCTTATTCTATTTAATTACATCAAATAAATGAATGAACAAATGTGGAGGGAATTTTTTTCTTTTCTTTTTTTTTTTTTTTAAGAGAGAAGGATGGTGAGAGATAGAAAGAGAATCAATTTGTATTTAGTTTTTCATGTGACTTTTGTTGCTCCAAGACGTTGTGTACATGGTGCTGGGGTTTGAACTTGTGTACTTGTGCATGCCAGGCAAGCACTGTAACCACTTAGCCACCACTCCAGCCCAGGAAAGGGATTTTATTTTATTTTTTTACAATATTACTTGGGTAGAAAATTTTATTACTGGAGGTGGTTCATTATTTTAAAACAGTGTTGAGAGACAGCATATATATGCCTAAAGGTTTTACTAAAATCAAGATGTTTTTCCTCAGCAGCAAATGGCTTCATGACCTGCACGTACCTTAGCTTTAGCTTCCACCTGTGCTCCATCTTGCACCAGATACCGCACAACTTCAGCTTGACCGGACCGAGCTGCCATATGCAGTGCTGTTTCTCCTCTCTGGGGAATATGAGCCAAAGTAAGTTAACCAAGGCTCCCAAGAGCAGTGACTTATTTGCCATAAAACTTATGATGAGCTTTTAAAAAAATAACCACCCTAAGTACTTCCTTATTGAAAAGACAGAATATCAAATACGTAAAAATTTCATAGGAACCTGATCCATGATGGCAACAACTTTGGGCTCATCTGTCAGTCTTGTCATTGACAGTATTAGAAACAATCTGCAATATGGCGCTATTAGGGTTGAAAAGTAAATGTTCACAGGGGCTGAGAAGAACTGTAAGTCAATGCAGCAGAACAGGTGGGGAGAACTTAACAAGAGAGTACCACACATTCCCTAAAGGGGGCAGCTGCAGATTACTGTTGTAACTGCAGGATGCCAACCTTATCACGCCACACCTTTGTGCTGCCAAATCAATTGTCAGTCTGGATATCTGTGTAAATTTCCTAATTCTTAATAAGAATGTTGATTACAAAATCAGAATTAAATTCAAAACACTGCATGGTGCTATGGTTTAGATATTAGGTGTCCCCCAAAATGCTCATTTGTGAGACATACAAGAAAATTTAGAGATGAAATAATTGGGTTATAAAAGCTTTAATTAATTAGTGCAATAATCCACTGACAGAGATTCTTTGGTAGTCACTGTGGGCAGGTGGAGTGAGGCTGGGGGAGGAGGGTCATTGAGGTTGTGCATTTGGGGTACATATTTTGTCCTGATGAGTGGAATGCTCTCTCTGCTTTCTGACTGTCACGTCCTGAACTGCTTTCCTATTCCACCATGATGTTCTACCTCACTTCAGACCTAGAGAAACAGTCAGCCCTCTATGAATTGAAACATCTAAAACCATCAGCACCAAATTAACTTTTCCTCCTAACATAGCTCTTCAGGTCTTTCGACAACAGCAACATCAAAGCTGCCTAAATCGTGCGGGCACCAAAATCCTACCCAAGGGCCAGACTAGGCTTACCTATGGTTGCTTCATCCTTGGTATTATCCCAAGGAGCTATCTTCTTTGCCCGTGGACCACCCCTTCTCCAACATTTTTCACCAAATAGATTTAATTCAGATTATTTGTGTGTTTAATAGAAATGAAAATGAGATATAAAACATGGATATGTTTAAATATAGAAGGAATTAAAATCAAATGTATTGTCCTTACACAAGTGATGCCTACTAATATTTTGCTTTTATAAATTAAGTGTTGCGTAATGATCCATCTATCTGCATGGAAGGACAGAGGAAGACAGATCTTCTAGGAAACTGGTTACTGTATTTATTGCAAAGACATTGAGGATGTTGTTTATTAACCCGTGTTCTCTTTATGAAGGAAAATATTCTCCAGATTTAGTAGCTTATAAACTGGTCTGTTTCTATCTGGGGATGTGCAAATTGGAAAGTTAGAAGAACTTTAGGGGAGGTTCCTCTCCAGGTGAGTGTGCAAGACTTCATGGCTTGTCCCTTCTGTGTCAGATATTGCTTTTATATTTCTTTAGTGTCCATGAGCCCAATTAATGTTCTAAAGCTTACAACTCAGTGTGCTAACACTATAAGATCATATTTGAAATTCTATAAAACAGCGTCAGATGCCACTTGTGGATCTTGGGTTGTAAATGACTGCTCTGATATTTACTCTGAAGTGAGCTTCTTGGTTCTGACCACAGTCCTTATTGTGGGAAAACAACGTTACTATATAACCTAAAAACTCAGCTCCATGGGTTTGCTATAACATGATGGAGCACATTTAAGGGAGATTACTTGGAAGTTACTTGCAATTAGTTCTTTACATAAATGATGATAGTGTCTGAACCACCTCTTCAACATTCTACTGCTGTTTTTTAAACTTTTCATTGCTTCTATTATAGAATTCCCCCAAAACACTTTATTTAAAAAAAAAATAACGCAGTAGCAATGTACTTGTAACATTAGTGGATATAACCCATAAATTCTAAAAATTTGTGGCCATGTAGCAATTGAATGCATCTTGCCTTCCAAGTAAAGGAAAGCAAAGGTAATTCCCAAATTCTATTCTTTTACATAGTCAAATTAAATATCAAATATTTTAACCATAATAAAGAATAAGTGCATAAAAGCAACCTTTGCCAGATACTTAAATATTCAGGATTGACACTTCTTTGTTGAAAGAATACTTACCACATTGGTGGTGTTTGGTGAGGCTCCATGATGCATTAGTTGTGAAACGATATTTACATGGCCCATGAAGGCAGCAACGTGGATTGGGGTAAGGCCCGACTAAGTGGAAAGGAAGGAAATGTGGATTTGTTGGTTTATCATTAAAAAGGTTTGTATGTGTGCCTGTCTTCCATTCACCCTCTCATCCATCCATCCATCCATCCTAACAAGTTCAGTGATCAGATTAGAAGATATCAGGACATTCACCATTATGTCACAGATATATGTGTCATGTATATGTCATAATGTGTCAACACACAATAATCATTTTGCCAAAGTGAGTTCTGTGATTGTCATATCCAGTAAAGAAAGATTTCATACCTTTGAAACAGCTCTAAGAAAAAAATGAGGAATATTTACCTTAAAGAGTTTTTTTCCCTTTGTTCCTGGCTCTTCCTTATTCATATAAGTATGTGTATGTATGTGGTGGTGGTGGAGAGAATGATTAGGTACACATAAATAAGACCCAGCTATCCCACTCCTGGGTATTTTCCAGGAAGATATAAAATCACCATACTACAGTGGCACAGCTACATCAATGTTTATAGCTACACAATTCACAATAACTAAATTATGGCCATTGCAGATGCCCATCACTGGAAGAAGGATCAAGAAACTGACACACACACACACACACACACACACACACACACACACTCACAATGGAATTCTACTCAGCTATTAAAAGGAATGAAATCATGGCCTTTGCTGGTAAATGGATGGAAATGGAGAAAATCATGCTAAGTGAAATTAGCCAAACTCAGAGACTCAAAGGTCGAATGTTTTCTCTCATTTGTGGAAGTTAAAGTAAAACAAAGGAAAGGGTGCGAGAAGGACAATTTGATATGATCCATCAAACTCAGGTTAATACATGAACTGGGGGAAGTTCAATTAGGTGGGGGGAGGGGGAAGGTGGGAAAA